>CAUDMG010002436.1:0-225000 GCA_958450375.1 Homarus gammarus | reverse complement strand
GGTCAGGTCCCGAGGTTGCCGGACTAGAGAGGTACAACCTGTAAATATATATACACAAGTACAGTATGTATAATGAAAAACATAAGTTTTTTTTGCTGAGTTCATCTAAGGTATACATACTTCAACTTGTTAGAAAAATACCTTTGACATACATGATCGTATTTCTGCTCGTCAGGTGCACGCGCCAATTTTAAACCACATGATCATTTGTGATTGATTGTGGTAATTACATCCCTGGCGATGCAACAGCATAAGTCATATGTCGCTGAATTAAAATTAAGGCTTAAAAGACTAAAATAAAATAATGCAAGGTAAAACCACAATAAATAACATAGAACTTTCATAAGACCATTTAAACATTAATAAATAAAACTCAAATCTTGTGAAGAAGACTGGGTTTCTCCACAAAGGAGAGGACGTCCCCTCCCACATTACCCACTCCTTCCCCCAGCACCAAAAAGAGATGGTAAGACTCGCCTCCCCCCTGCACCAGGAGAGGTGCTTACAACAAAGACCTCTGAAACTGGGGCATTCCACCAGGTGGTGTTGAACAGTCAATGGGACCAGGCAGTTATCACAATGCGAGGGGGGTGGGGGGGGGGGGGGGAGACGGACCCTCTACATTAAAAAACCATGAGTCAGCTATGTGTGGCCAATGGGGAGGCAGGCCAAGGCAATCTCTCAGCAGTGTGACAGTCCCTGATATCCCCAGGCACCCCAATGCAGGGTGGATGTCACGGAGCTTGTTTGTTCCAACAGCATCCTATCTGCATTTCCAACTCGAGCAGATGGCAGCTCTTATATGACCCAGACACAGCGAAAGGGTTAATATGAAAAAAAAAATGTTCCAATATTATTTAGAACAGATTGTATCAATTAGAACTCTTTAGCAACAGTAGCTCAGTGAGCTAAACCATGGCCCAAGAGGGGTATGGCTGACACCCCAGCCCTCGACCCCAAGTGTTAATTCCTTCACTATGAGGACGCCACTTTTATTTTCAATATTTTTATTAATTTCACCACTTATCAGCTTGCTCGCCATTCAGGCGGATGGTTTATCCGGTGTTAGTACAGGAGGAAACCGAAGTCTGGGAAACCTGTGATGTTTGGTAGGGTCACTCTTATCACATGTATCCAAGCCAGAAGGTCTCGAACCCTTGACATACAGTATTGGTGAGAGATCTATCCATCTTAATTACCTAATGGTTACCCACTAGACGTGGCCATGCCAAGGGAAGGCAGCCAGTAACCTGTGTAGGATCCCTCCATTGTTCTTGAAAATCTTGTCAGGGGCTATTTTGAAGCTTAGACATGCACATTACCGCCATACCACCAACACCCTAATACTGTATTTTATTTGGCTGAGGCCAAACGATTTTATTCAACTCAGAGGGTACCCCATACACAAGGGAATTAGGTGATGACTGTAGCCAGCGCAGTGAAAGCCAGATGTCTTGAATAAACACAAATTTTAAAGTATTTTTTAGGGAGATTGTGATAAGTGTAAGTATAAATGAGCAAAGTTGTATCCAATCAACATTACGTTACATAAAATTTTAAAATATAGAGTGAGAAACCAGAAAGGTTTGGGTAATTACAGAGATGGAGTGGAAATGAGTGTTGTCAAGCACTCCTCAGCAGCTGATATTTAACTCGCAGTCACACACGCAAATTTGTCACACAATAAGACCCTCACTCCTCATGTTTGCTGTCTTTATTCCCTTGTTGGGGGTATGTGAGTGGTGTTAGAGTGCATGTAGGTGTGTGTGGGGAGGGTGTGATGTTGGGGTGTGTATGTGGATGTTGGGGTGTGTACTGTGTATGTGGTTGTTGGAGGGTGTATGTGTGTGTGTGGTGGCCATTGGAGTGTGTGTATGTGGTGGCCATTGGAGTGTGTGTATGTGTGTGTGGTGGCCATTGGAGAGAGAGTGTGTGTGTGTGTGTGTGTGTGTTGGAGGGGGTGTGTGTGTGTGTGTTGGAAGGTGTATGTGTGTGTGTGGGTGGTTGTTTGTGGGTGGTTGTTGGAGGGTGTGTGTGTGTGTGTGTGTGTGTGTGAATGGTTGTTGGAAGGTGTGTGTGGGTGGTTATTGGAGTGTGTGTGTGTGTGTGTGTTGGAAGGTGTATGTGTGTGTGTGGGTGGTTGTTTGTGGGTGGTTGTTGGAGGGTGTGTGTGTGTGAATGGTTGTTGGAAGGTGTGTGTGGGTGGTTATTGGAGTGTGTGTGTGTGTGTGTGTTGGAAGGTGTATGTGTGTGTGTGGGTGGTTGTTTGTGGGTGTGTGTGTGTGTGTGAATGGTTGTTGGAAGGTGTGTGTGGGTGGTTATTGGAGTGAGTGAGTGAGTGAGTGTGTGTGTGTGTGTGGGTGTGTGTGGGTGGGTGGTTGTTGGAAGGTGTGTGTGTGGGTGGTTGTTTGTGGGTGTGTGTGTGTGTGTGAATGGTTGTTGGAAGGTGTGTGTGGGTGGTTATTGGAGTGAGTGAGTGAGTGTGTGTGTGTGTGTGTGTGTGTGTGTGTGTGTGTGTGGGTGGGTGGTTGTTGGAAGGTGTGTGTGTGTGAATGGTTGTTGGAAGGTGTGTGTGGGTGGTTATTGGAGTGTGTGTGTGTGTGTTGGAAGGTGTATGTGTGTGTGTGGGTGGTTGTTTGTGGGTGTGTGTGTGTGTGTGAATGGTTGTTGGAAGGTGTGTGTGGGTGGTTATTGGAGTGAGTGAGTGAGTGAGTGTGTGTGTGTGGGTGTGTGTGGGTGGGTGGTTGTTGGAAGGTGTGTGTGTGGGTGGTTGTTTGTGGGTGTGTGTGTGTGTGTGAATGGTTGTTGGAAGGTGTGTGTGGGTGGTTATTGGAGTGAGTGAGTGAGTGTGTGTGTGTGTGTGTGTGTGTGTGTGTGTGTGTGTGTGTGTGTGGGTGGGTGGTTGTTGGAAGGTGTGTGTGTGGGTGGTTGTTTGTGGGTGTGTGTGTGTGTGTGAATGGTTGTTGGAAGGTGTGTGTGGGTGGTTATTGGAGTGAGTGAGTGAGTGAGTGTGTGTGTGTGGGTGTGTGTGGGTGGGTGGTTGTTGGAAGGTGTGTGTGTGGGTGGTTGTTTGTGGGTGTGTGTGTGTGTGTGAATGGTTGTTGGAAGGTGTGTGTGGGTGGTTATTGGAGTGAGTGAGTGAGTGAGTGAGTGAGTGTGTGTGTGTGTGTGTGTGTGTGTGTGTGTGTGTGTGTGTGTGTGTGTGTGTGTGTGTGGGTGGGTGGTTGTTGGAAGGTGTGTGTGTGGGTGGTTGTTTGTGGGTGTGTGTGTGTGTGTGAATGGTTGTTGGAAGGTGTGTGTGGGTGGTTATTGGAGTGAGTGAGTGAGTGAGTGTGTGTGTGTGTGTGTGTGTGTGTGTGTGGGTGTGTGTGGGTGGGTGGTTGTTGGAAGGTGTGTGTGTGGGTGGTTGTTTGTGGGTGTGTGTGTGTGTGTGAATGGTTGTTGGAAGGTGTGTGTGTGGGTGGTTATTGGAGTGAGTGAGTGAGTGAGTGAGTGTGTGTGTGTGTGTGTGTGTGTGTGTGTGTGGGTGGGTGGTTGTTGGAAGGTGTGTGTGTGAATGGTTGTTGGAAGGTGTGTGGGAGGTTATTGAAGTGAATGTGTGTGTGTGTGGTTGTTGGCGGGTGTGTGTGTGTGGATGGTTGTTGGAGGGTATGTGTATGTGGATGGTTGTTGGAGGGTGTGTGTGTGTGTGGATGGTTGTTGGAGGGTGTGTGTGGATGGTTGTTGGAGGGTGTATGTGTGTGGATGGTTGTTGGAGGGTGTGTGTGTGGGTGGTTATTGAAGTGAGTGTGTGTGTGTGTGGTTGTTGGTGGGTGTGTGTGTGGATGGTTGTTGGAGGGTATGTGTGTATGTGGATGGTTGTTGGAGGGTGTGTGTGTGTGGATGGTTGTTGGAGGGTGTGTGTGTGTGGATGGTTGTTGGAGGGTGTGTGTGTGTGGATGGTTGTTGGAGGGTGTGTGTGTGTGTGTGTGGATGGGTGTTGGAGGGTGTGTGTGTGTGGATGGTTGTTGGAGGGGGTGTGTGTGTGGATGGTTGTTGGAGGGGGTGTGTGTGTGGATGGTTGTTGGAGGGGGTGTGTGTGGGTGGTTGTTGGAATGTGTGAGTGGGTGTGTAGTGATGGGTTATCAGCCCACAGCTTACAGTTCGGACCTGACCTTACAATAGGTAGGTCAAATGTAAGGGGACCCCTCGCAGCCGCAAGTCAAGGAGCTACAAATCATCAAGCACCCCTGTCACACGGCCCCACCAATTATGTTAAGAGGCACCCAGTCAGCAGAAGAGGCCACCTGCCTCCAATATATACAACTACTTACAGCTCAGAAAAAGTCCAGACCTGACCCTACATTAGCGAGGTCAAATGTAAGGGGACCCCTCGCCGCCACCCAGTCAGCATTAGTAGTCATCTACCGGCTCTTCTTCCAATATATAGGACCCGCAACGGACCTCACGTGAGAGAGTCTTGTAACCAAGAAGGGCCAGCAACGACGTCCCCAGTCCCGCTTGAAAGAAGTCCGCCACTAAATGTAACGAGGTCTCAGCCGGGTCCATCGACAGAGTACTGTCAATTCAACGTGTAACAGCAAGTGCTGGTTGTGTAGACGGTAGAAGTGCGGTGATCCCGAACCTCCCCAACGATCGACTTAGTGAAAGTGCCCATTCTATTTGTGAGGTTAGGTTATACGAGAATACCATAGTCTATCATACACTGTGTACGACCCCCTCCCCATTAATTCCCCCTATTGAACTTGTAAAATAAAGCTGTAACACGCATTGGTGTTTTATATACTACACTTGTACTGAGCCTGTGTTAATATACAGTGTTAACATCACACCCTCGAGACACTCTACCATTTCCTCTCACTATAATACTCTACTACTATGAACTCCTACCTTACCTCTTCATATGAGATTTTGTCTCATAGGTGTGTGTGTGGTTGTTGGAGGGTGTGTGTGTGTGTGGTTGTTGGAGGGTGTGTGTGGGTGGCTGTTGGAGTGTATGTGTGGGTGGTTGTTGGAGGGTGTGTGTGGGGGCGGTTGTTGGAGTGTGTATGTGTGTGTGGTAATTGGTGTGTGTGTGTGGTTGTTGGAGGGTGTGTGTGTGTGGGTGGCTGTTGGAGTGTTTGTGTGGGTGCTTATTGGAGGGTGTGTGTGGGGGCGGTTGTTGGAGTGTGTGTGTGTGTGTGTGTGTGTGTGGTAATTGGAGGGTGTGTGTGTGTGGGTGGTTATTGGAGGGTGTGTGTGTGGGTGGTTATTGGAGGGTGTGTGTGTGGGTGGTTATTGGAGGGTGTGTGTGTGGGTGGTTATTGGAGGGTGTGTGTGGGTGGTTATTGAAGTGAGTGTGTGTGTGTGTGTGTGGTTGTTGGCGGGTGTGTGGGTGGTTATTGGAGGGTGTGTGGGAGGTTATTGGAGTGTGTATGTGTGTGGGTGGTTATTGGAGGGGGTGTGTGTGTGGGTGGTTGTTGGAGGGTGTGTGTGGGTAGTTATTGGAGGGTGTGTGTATGTGGGTAGCTGTTGGAGGGTGAGTGTGTGGGTGGTTATTGGAGGGAGGGTGTGTGTGTGTGGGTGGTTATTGGAGGGTGTGTGTGGGTGGTTGTTGGAGGGTGTGTGTGTAGGTGGTTGTTGGAGGGTGTGTGGGTGGCTATTGGAGGGTGTGTGTGTGGGTGGTTATTGGAGGGTGTGTGTGGGTGGTTGTTGGAGGGTGTGTGTGGGTGGTTGTTGGAGGGTGTGTGTGGGTAGTTATTGGAGGGTGTGTGTGTATGTGGGTAGCTGTTGGAGGGTGAGTGTGTGGGTGGTTATTGGAGGGTGAGTGTGTAGGTGGTTATTGGAGGGTGTGTGTGTGGGTGGTTATTGGAGGGTGTGTGTGGGTGGTTGTTCGAGGGTGTGTGTGGGTGGTTATTGGAGGGTGTGTGTGTGGGTGGTTGTTGGAGGGTGTGTGTGTGGGTGGTTGTTGGAGGGTGTGTGTTTGTGGGTGGTTATTGGAGGGTGTGTGTGGTTATTGGAGGGTGTGAGGGTGTGTGGGTGGTTATTGGAGGGTGTGTGTATGGGTGGTTGTTGGAGGGTGTGTGTGGGTGGTTGTTGGAGGGTGTGTGTGTGGGTGGTTGTTGGAGGGTGTGTGTTTGTGGGTGGTTATTGGAGGGTGTGTGTGGTTATTGGAGGGTGTGAGGGTGTGTGTGGGTGGTTATTGGAGGGTGTGTGTGTATGGGTGGTTGTTGGAGGGTGTGTGTGGGTGGTTGTTGGAGGGTGTGTGTGTGTGGGTGGTTGTTGGAGGGTGTGTGTGTGGGTGGTTGTTGGAGGGTGTGTGGGTGGTTATTGGAGTGTGTATGTGTGTGGGTGGTTATTGGAGGGTGTGTGGGTGGGTGGTTGTTGGAGGGTGTGTGTGGGTAGTTATTGGAGGGTGTGGGTAGTTATTGGAAGGTGTGGGTAGCTATTGGAGGGTGTGTGTGGGTGGTAATTGGAGGGTGTGTGTGTGGGTGGTTATTGGAGGGTGTGTGTGTGGGTGGTTATTGGAGGGTGTGTGTATGGGTGGTTATTGAAGGATGTGTGTGTGTGTGTGTGGGTGGTTGTTGGAGGGTGTGTTTGTGGGTGGTTGTTGGAGGGTGTGTGTGGGTGATTGTTGGAGGGTGTGTGTGGGTGGTTATTGGAGGGTGTGTGTGGGTGGTTATTGGAGGGTGTGTGTGGGTGGCTGTTGGCGGGTGTGTGTGGGTGGTTGTTGGCGGGTGTGTGTGGGTGGTTGTTGGCGGGTGAGTGTGGGTGGCTGTTGGCGGGTGTGTGTGGGTGGTTGTTGGAGGGTGTGTGTGGGTGGTTATTGGAGGGTGTGTGTGGGTGGTTATTGGAGGGTGTGTGTGTGTGGGTGGTTATTGGAGGGTGTGTGTGTGTGTGGGTGGTTGTTGGAGGGTGTGTGTGTGTGTGTGTGGGTGGTTGTTGGAGGGTGTGTGTGAGTGGTTATTGGAGGGTGTGTGTGTGTGAGTGGTTATTGGAGGGTGTGTGTGTGGGTGGTTGTTGGAGGGTGTGTGTGGGTGGTTATTGGAGGGTGTATGTGGGTGGTTGTTGGAGGGTGTGTGTCTGTGGGTGGTTGTTCGAGTGTGTGTGGGTGGTTATTGGAGGGTGTGTGTGTGGGTGGTTGTTAGAGTGTGTGTGTGTGTGGGTGGTTATTGGTTGTTGAAGTGTGTGTGTGTGTGTGGTTGTTGGAGTGTGTGTGTGTGTGTGGTTGTTGGAGTGTGTGTGTGTGTGTGGTTGTTGGAGGGTGTGTGGGTGGTTGTTGGAGGGTGTGTGTGTGTGGTTATTGGAGTGTGTGTGTGGGTGGTTGTTGGAGGGTGTGTGTGGGTGGTTAGTGGAAGGTGTGTGTGGGTGGTTAGTGGAGGGTGTGTGTGGGGGGTTAGTGGAGGGTGTGTGTGGGTGGTTATTGGAGGGTGTGTGCGGGTGGTTATAATAATAATAATAAACGGTTTATTGAAAAAGTTTGCAGCCCTAAAGCTGAAAATATACATGACTTATTACATACATTGGTGGTTTAACAAAAGCCTTCATTAGAGAAAGGTGAAAGAACATACAATGAACATACAGATTAATGTTTACACACGTAGATCATGTAAGCTGAGGTGTTAAACAGCAGACACGTAGTGTAGTAACTCCCTCACAGGTGGTGTTATGAGGGGCTTGGCGTGGTGTAGTAATTCCCTCACAGATGGTGTTACGAGGGGCCTGATGATGTAGTAGTTTCCTCACAGATGGTGTTATGAGGGGCCTGATGTGGTGTAGTAATTCCCTCACAGATGGTGTATGAGGGGCCTGATGTGGTGTAGTAATTCCCTCACAGATGGTGTTATGAGGGGCATCACATGGCGTAGTAATTCCCTCACAGATGGTGTTATGAGGGGCATCACATGGTGTAGTAATTCCCTCACAGATGGTGTTATGAGGAACTTCACATGATGCTGTAGCAACTCATTCATTACGTGGTGTCGTAGCATCATGGGGACACCATGTGGTCTGGGGTGTGTTCCCAGGCCTCTCTATCGTGGAGTCTCAGGGGAATTGTCACTGGGTACCTGGGACCTCACTGTGTGAAGGTTAGCTTGGGTAAGACTCAACTGCCGAGCTGTTTTTCACTGCCTTAAGCACTATTCACCACTATTCAACACTGGTTCCATTCCTTTCCCAAATGAAATAGTAACTTCTGGCGAGAACTTGTTGATATTCCGGTGGGGAGGAGGGTTCAGGGGAGGGAGTTGGTATGGGCCAACATAACAGTTGACGTGGCTGCTGCTGAGCAGCGCCAGGTGCGTCTGACCCGTTTTGACCCGTTGGTGGTCAAGGATGAAGTTGGAGGGTGTGTGTGTGGGTGGTTGTTGGAGGGTGTGTGTGTGTGTGGGTGGTTGTTGGAGGGTGTGTGTGGGTGGTTGTTGGAGGATGTGTGTGTGTGTGTGTGTGTGTGTGTGTGTGTGTGTGTGTGTGTGTGTGTGTGTGTGTGTGGTTGTTGGAGTGTGTGTGTGGGTGGTTACTGGAGGGTGTGTGTGGGGGGTGGTTATCGGAGGGTGTGGGTGGTTATTGGACGGTGTGTGTGGGTGGTTATTGGAGGGTGTGTGTGGGTGGTTATTGGAGGGTGTGTGTGGGTGGTTATTGGAGGGTGTGTGTGGGTGGTTATTGGAGGGTGTGTGTGGGTGGTTATTGGAGGGTGTGTGGGTGGTTATTGGAGGGTGTGTGTGGGTGGTTATTGGAGGGTGTGTGTGGGTGGTTATTGGAGGGTGTATGTGTGGGTGGTTGTTGAAGGGTGTGTGTATGTGTGGTTATTGGAGGGTGTGTGTGTGGCTAAGTGTGATAGGGGGATGAATTTGATGCCATAAGGATCCTAAATAAATTCTCTCTGGGGGGTTTCCAATACAAAATCCTTAAAAAAATTATTTAATGATATAATGATGGGAATTCTATTCTTTTATAAAAAAAACAGTTCTAATTTCGTCACACCATTCTTTTTTTCAAAATAATCCTGAATACTTTATCTACAAGTTTGGTTAAATAAGCATGTTTCATAAAAACAAAAGCTCTCTAATCTATATGATACAGTCGTGAATATAGCAGTGTTACTTTTATCCTCTTCGTCACTTGGGCGATCAGTCACGTCTCAGTTACGCACTGTTGATGACTGTTCTTGTGTACTGTATATATTGTACTCACCAGCAGATCCTGTCATCTTTAGCCTAGAATAGGCAGACACTAAACTCAAATGGCTGTAATCATATCTTAACATTTATGATGAAGGATGGGTGGGAGATCATTGGGTCGTTACTAACCTCACCTGATGCAATGTCAAGTCAACCATTGTTGGGTGGGGGATTAGTGGGTCTTATGACCTGTAGATGTCTTGAATGACATTATTTACCTGAGGTATATATATAGAACTGTACTGTATTGTATATGAAGGGTACAGGTATTAATAAGCACAGATTATTATAGTTATGTATCTTAACTAATTAATGAAAAATAAACAATATTGTATCATGAATGAGCCAGTACAGTAGACAAACAGTGAGGCGACCCTTTAGGGGAGGGGGTGCTGTGGTCACTTTTACCCCGGAATGGACCTTCTCCATCTTCCTAGTTCATAACAAACGTAATAATCTTTACTGTATATTTGTGTTAAAGAGATGAATTTGATACCATAATGATCCTCTATGAGACATTTCCAATATCATATCCTTAAATGACAAGGTGAATTCGAAGGTAAAAATAAGTATCTTACTGTCACTTCTGTTCTTATTAATCGTTATCAATGTCGTCTGCTCCCCCACTGCTGGCTGGGAGGTGCCAGGAGGGGAGATTAATGCTTACTCGTGGATTATGAAAGGCAGAGGGCTAAGTTTTTTCGCTATAAAATGTCATTAACTTGACTTAGGAGAATATAACTTGCACTGATGGAATACTTGTAAGATAGCGATTAATTTGAGGATGAACATCCCTTATTTGGCACCAGACTTAATAATTTTAGTAATTAACTTAGTACAGGTTGTGATAATTTATGTGGTTGCTCAGAAGTTGTGGTTGCAGTTTTGAAAGCTTCGTGACATCACTAGTGTATAATGAGTCTCCACATGCCCTGGCTTATTCACTGATCAGTTGTCTAAGTGCAAATGTAGCCCTGTCAAGCTACCATGTATCAATTAATTTTAAAATATAAATTATAATGTAAAATGTTATAAGACAATGGTTTAATAGTGCTGTGTAAGTGTCTTAGCATGTAACCTCACCACCTGACTCCTGAAAAACTCTTCATCAACTTCTTCAAATAAGAACATAAGAATGGAGGAAACTGCAGCGGGCCTATTGACTCATACTGGGCAGTCCCGTTTATACCCAATCCCTATTGCTCATATAAGCATCCAACCTATGTTTGAAGCTATCCAGCGTATTCGAGTTAATGATGATATTTGGTAACTTGTTCCATTCATCCACTACTCTGTTTCCCAACCAGTGTTTACCTATTTCACGCCGAAATCTAAATTTGTCTAATTTAAAACCATTGTTACGAGTTCGCTCCTGGTTGGATAGTTTGAGTACCTTTGTTATGTCCCCTTTGTTTAACCCTGACTTCCATTTATACACCTCTATCATGTCGCCCCTCACTCTACGTCTCTCAAGGGAGTGCAAATTAAGATGCTTTAACCTGTCTCTGTACTCAAGGTTCCTAATGCCCGGGATTAGTCTTGTCATTCTCCTCTGGATTCTTTCCAAGGATTCTATGTCCATTCTGTAATACGGTGACCTGAACTGCGTAATCCAGGTGAGGTCTCATAAGCGCTAGATATAATTTTAAGATGACTTTGCTAGACTTGAAACTAACACTCCTTTGTATGAACCCAAGTACTTTAATAGCCTTGTTACGAGCAAAAACACATTGTTTACTTGGCTTAAGATTCCTACTTATCATTACTCCTAAATCTCTCTCGCAGTCGGATTCCACAATGGCATCGTTGTTCATCTGGTTACTGGTTTCCCTGTTTACATCTCCTATACTAAGTACTTTACATTTGTCCACATTGAATTTCATCTGCCATTTTTACGACCATTCAAAAATTTTTTTTAGATCTTCCTGTAGTTTTGCAGAGTCCTCGTCAGATTTAATTACACGTCCTATTTTAGTGTCATCAGCAAATTTACTTATGTTGCTGTCTATGGCAGGCTGGAGGAAAAAACACACACACACAGGAATTAAGACAACAAGCATCCAGTGAGCATCTTGTTGTGTGACTGGAAGGAGGTGAATTACAAGATCAGCTGTTGAGGAGCTTATTGCATGGCAACACTTGGTACATGTTACCACTCCTTTCCACTTCATCTCTCTAAATTACCCACACCTTTCTGCTTTCTCACTCCATAAATTAAAATATTTTGTAATGTAATGTTGAAGGGATACAACTTTGCTCATTTATACTTATACTTATCACAATCTCTCTAAAAATACTTTAGCTTTCGTGTTTATTCAAGACATCTTCAGGTCATGAGACCCACTAACCCCCCACCCAAGAAAGGGTGACCTGACATTCCATCAGAAGGTCAATAATAAGAGACCACTAATCCCCCACCCTACCTCCACCTGACATTGAGTCAGGTCAGGTCCCCCCCCCCCCCCCAAAAAAAAATCATCTTTATTCAAGACATTTTCAGAAAATTTCCCCCTCATTTTCAACCTCAGAAAATTTGTTCCTAAAGCAAGAAATTGAATGCTTGATGCTACTCTTCTTCTTCTCCTTATACATCTCAGTGTAACACCCAAGACTGTCATCAATGCTGCATTGAACCTTTGAGCTACATTCTCTGTTTGGGTCGTCGTCATCTATAAGGATTTGCATTGCTTGCTGGTACATGTTGAACGCTTCTGCCATCCTCTTGGAACATAGCGTTCGTTGAAGTTCTTCGCCGTCGTCGTCGTCTTCAACGGGACTGTGTTCTGTTAACAGTTGCAGATCTTCGTTGGTGAGCTCTTCTGTATGGGATGCCATTACACCTGTGGTGTAATGGTCAGCATCCTCACCTCGCAAGCGAGCGGACCCGAGTTCGGTCCTCAGGCAGGGTGAAACTATGTGCAAGTTTCTTTACGCCATTTGCCTGTCTACCCAGCAGTAAATGGGAACCTGGATGTTAATCAATTTGCGGATCGTATTCCGGGGTAATGGTTAGCCAGTGCAGTTGGCGAGCTGTCCAGTCTTAACTTAGGGTGTGGTTGTTGTGTTGGCGACAACTTCTACACCTTAACAAATTCACGCATAGGAGGCCCTTGGGCCGGCCATTCTCGATTTCGAGGGGCTTCCATTATTTATGGGATGCCAGGACATCCTCATTATCCTCTGATTCCAGCTCATCAAAGCCTGCCTGTCTAACCAAGCTGAGGATATCCCTATTCACAGCTGGGACTAAGTCCGTGAATCCCGTAAAACTGTTGACGCACTCGGGCCACAATTTACGCCACACACCATTCAGGCAACTTTCTGAAACCTCTTCCCATGCCTTGCCAATATTGTCAATTGCACGAAGAATGTTGAAGCCACGCCAATATTCTCGGATCATATGTTTATTTTCTCCATGGGCCATGGTATGGCGTAAATAATACACCTTGAATGCGGCAATGACGCCTTGGTAAAAAGGCTGCATCAGTGCTGTCATGTTGGGAGGCAGGAATACAACTTTTATACAGTCATGCAAGTCGTCCAGATTGGGAGGATGAGCTGGAACATTGTCAACGATCGGAAGAATTTTGAAGTCAAGGTTCTCCTTGGCACAGTATTCCTTCATTGCAGGGGTGGCATACACATTTAACCACTGGCTAAATATGGCACCAGTTATCCATGCCTTCTTGGTTGCCTTGTAGTTCATTGGAAGGTGATCTTTAGAGTAACCTTTAAGGGCCCGTGGGTTGGCAGTGCGAGAAATCAGCATAGGCTTTAGCTTGAAGTCGCCGGCAGCGTTCGTACCAAGCAGCAGCGCCAGGTGTTTTTTTGCCGCTTTAAAACCTGGCGCTCTTTTCTCCTCCTTGGAGATATAGGTTCCTCTCAGGCATCCTCTTCCAAAAGAGACCATCTCATCCACATTGAAGATTTGCTTTAGTGAGTGGCCTCCTTCCTGGATAATCTGCTTGAATTCTGGCGGGAGTGTCTTGGCAGCAACCGAGACTGAACTAGCAGCTTCACCAGTCAACTTCACCAGTCATCTTTATGTTGTGGAAGTTATAACGATGCTTAAATCGTTGAAACCAGCCCCAGTTGGCCGTAAAGGTCTCTTCCTTCGATCCTTCACCCTCTTCTTCCTTTTTGTCGTCAAACATGGATCTGGCCTGATGCTGGACAACCATAAGGCTCACAGGCACATTGCGTTGATTCTGGTCCTCCATCCACATAGAGAGCATCTTTTCCACTTTTTCTATCAGAGTACTTCTAGTACAAGTAGTTTTAATTGCACTGAGAGAAGTACCACTTCCAGCACTAACCTTAATCTTGTCAGCTTTGGTTCGGATAGTATGCACCATTGTGGGGGTTAGACAAAGCACAGCGGCTATGTCCACAGCACGTTCCCCTTTTTCAAATCGGGTTAATTCATCCACTTTCGTAGCCAGGGTAATGGTCTTATGTTGCCTCTTCACTATACTAGCATCAGTAGCACTTGATGGGCACTTGGAAGCCATTTCGAATGGTTAGAGTAGAATTTTAGAGCAAAAGCACTTAGGCACAAACAAATGATGTGAAGTCGTAACAGAGACTGGCTTGGCGTCGCTGTGACGTTACGCGAGTGAGGGCAGCGCACTAAGCCGAGAGAGCATAGCACGGCCAGACAAGATAGGGTGATGCGCTGTGAAAAGTAGTCCGTGACGACGCAAAACGATGTTGTACCGAATCACCGGGACGTTAAACAAATTTTTGGTCTCTTAAGGCTTAGCGACGTACAGTAGTACCAAAACAACGTTATAAAATAATTTTTTATTGTTGTATTTTTGTGGGAGGGGGGAAATGCCTCGTAAGGCAGAATTTGGGATAACTTGGCAGGGGCAGAGCCCCATATGTGCAGAGTTATATAGGGTTTACTGTACTTGCATTATTCAATTTTTGTGGGGGCTTATGTTGCAGTGCAATCAGTTACAAAGCCAAAGATATATGGGTTTGGCCAATGAAAACAAGTTTTCTTTTTTTTTTGGGGGGGGGGGGGAGAGGGGGGGAGATTGATAAAGCAAAAAAAAAAAAATATTCATTGTGCACTGTCTCGCCTGCCCTGGGGGCTTCAGAGATGTGATCTTGGAACCGGAAAATTTAAAACATATCTCGTCCACGAGAGGGTTAATACATAGCAAATGAGTAAAAATTACAATACCCTGTACTGTACACAGGTGTGTATGTGTGGGATGTGAACATATGCGTGGAGGCTGTATTGTGTTGCCGACTCACCCGCATACCCCCCACCAAAGTGACGTCACGGCATACACACACACGCACACACCTTAAGAGTCAGCTGGTTGAATGCATTACCCAGATGATATTTTAAGTGTAGGAGCTAGTTTTTGTACAGAAAATATGTGATAACTGTATTTTATAAATTGCTATTTATCAATTTTATTGCTGATTATAGCAATTTTTTTTAACAAAGCAGTTATAGCGCCACTGGTGGTACACACACAAATGATTGACCAAAATGAACAAAGTTTGGATACCTGAAAGATTTAGATAATTGAAATTTGGATAAAAGGAATTGCATTGTAAATTGAATAAGGAGGTTGTTGGGTGTTAATGGGTTAGTACGCAGGATCTAAATTTTACCAGGGAGTGCTGAATATTAATTCTGGTGCCTTAGATACTGTGTGGTGCAATGTATAGTACTTTATACCCAAAATATTGGGCTGCTGGAGCACCCTCCCTTCCCACATCCATGTATTGGGTGGAGTGAGGGAATGAGGGGAGGAAGACAGTGCGGCAAACACAAGAAAACTAACTAACCACAAAGTGTGTGCAGGAGATGCTCATCTGCCAATGGTCAGTCACAAAATTTACAACAGCCTCGCGGATAGCTAAATTTCGATCGCGAATCTTGAAAAAGTTACTAATAATTTTATGTGAATAAGTGAATTCTCAAACATGGAGTACAGAACAAACATGAAGTTCCATTACAAATAGTCAGAGGAGAAATATACCTGTAAATGAGAAATGTGAGACACACCACCTTGTGTAGGTGAGTTATATACACTTCTAGACCTTCCAACTATTCAAGACAGAGGGATAAAAAAAAATTTAAATACAGTCAACCCTCACTTTACGCGGTCCCACATTCCGCGTTTCCACGTTTATGCGGTACCCTGCCGGAACCCGGGATGCTCACATTCCGCGGTGAGTGTACCCCTTTATGCGGAGTGTGTCCGGCTCGATGCTATTTTTAGATTCGCCCCTCCCGCTTGCTCCCGCCTCCGCAAGCCGCGCGGTAAGGTTGCGCAGTGCATGTCTCTATTGCGTTATCAGTGACGTCATATGACGTATCGGACTGTGATTGGCCATGCATCCCTACCTCCCTCCGCTGCTAGCTGTAATTGGTTTAAAGTAATATGACGTGTCCACTCGGGGGAGGGAGGGAGGGAGGAAAGACGACGCTTGACCAAGCCGCGGCAGTTTCATCCCTCCAGGCCACACCGTGTAATCGTGCATCCATTGTTCTGTAAAATGGCTTCTGCCAGACCACCAGCCCCAGAGAGAAACCTTTCCTTGCCTGGACCCAGCCGCCCTAAGCCCAAGAAGACACGACGTTCCTTAAGCTACGAGGTGAAGTACAAGATCATCCAAGAGTTAGAGAAAGGAAAAAGGCAGGTTGATCTGGCGCGCCAGCATGGTATGAACGAATCTACGATCCGGACGATAAAGAAGGATGCAGCCAAGATAAAGGAGCACATGAAGATCACAAAGTCTACAGGTGCTTCTATGATCAAGTATTTCCACAACCAGGTGCTTCTCGAGACGGAAAAATTACTTGTGAGCTACTTGGTGCGTCAGGCGCGACGGAACATGGCGGTGGACACGCGCTCTGCTAAGCAGTACGCACGTGAACTGTATACTGCAGTGTCACGAAAGATGGGAATTACAGAGCCCAAACCCTTTAATGCTTCCTCTGGATGGTTACAGAGGTTTAAGATGAGGAACAAGATCACCAATATCAACATTGGTGGTGAAGAAGCTAGTGCTGACCGTGTTGCAGCTGGGGAATTTCCTCCGTTTTTACGTGAGATTATGGAATTGTACAGTACACTGACGACCAGGTGTTTAACATGGACGAATCTGGTCTTTTTTGGAAAAAGCTACCTTCCAAGACCTTCGTTGTGAAGAATGCCAGCAAGATTCGGGGCCAGAAGTTGCAGAAGGAGCGCATCACCGTCCTGTTTACCACCAATTCCTCTGGTACCTGTAAGCTCAAGTTATCGGTGATCCACAAAGCCCGCAAGCCGCACGCCTACAAGAGCATGGACATGACCAAGCTAAATGTCCACTGGCTGACCGCACGTAAGGCGTGGATGTTCTCTACACTGTCCCTCTCCTGGTTTGATGACTGTTTTGTTCCCGATGTAAAGAAATTCTGTGAGCAACAGAATGTGCCATTCAAGATTTTGTTGCTGCTGGACAACGCACCAGGACACTCACCCCTACTGTTAGATAGTCTCCCCAACGTAAAAGTGGTCTTCCTTCTCTCCCAACACTACGTCTATATTACAGCCCATGGACCAAGAGTTAATCTGTAATGTAAAAGCTGCATTCTCTACGAAGAGTTGCGTAACCTGAGTGACACCACTACCGATAGCAAGAGCGAAGACGACGAGGATCAACAGTTGGCAGAGCAAAAAATACTTTTCAAACAATTCTGGAGAATATTCAACATCAAGAAAGCTGTTGACTTCTTGGTGGAGGCATGGGATCAGCTGTCTGTAGCAACTGTTCGTCACGCATGGAGACATGTGTTGCAAGGCATTCCGGCCGTTAGGCAGAGTCAATCTGTGACTGGTGAGGTTCAGACTGTTGCAGTAGCAGTGGACCTTGCCAGAGAAGCTGCGCAGAGTGTTACAGCTGCAGGCTTTTCCGAGACCACCAACGACGACATCCTGGAGGTGATAAGGGATCCTGATGTGACTACCGACGAGATGGTAGATGATGACATCAGTGAAGAGGCAGGTGGTGCGTCATCCCAAGAAGAACACCGCTTATCCCATAGTAATGTTAGGGGTGCCATTGAGTGTGTCGAGAAAGTCAAGCTCCTCCTTTCCGACAACCCTAACGCAAACAGGTGTGAAATCTTCACTACCCAGCTGTTGCAGACTATGGAGCCCTACTTCAAGGTTTATCACGACAACATAAACACCAGCCGTCAGCAAAGCATAACAGAGTTCTTCGCCCGCAACCCACCACAGCCAGCCCAAGCCAGTGATAGTGACAGAGGTAGAGACAGTGAAGATGACTTTGAGGGATTTGTCAGGGAGGCCCTGACAAGTGTGGATGACAGTGATGGTGACTCACCTGAGGGCCAGTAGCCTGCCCTCTGCCTCGGCACCAGCCTCCATCCCCGTACGCCGACCCATCTCTTCTACTAACGTAAGTGTTAAACCTAACTTTTAGTTTTCCTAACCTAACCTTTATTTTTCCTGACTTAACCTTTATTTTTCCTAACCTAACCGCTTCTATATTAATTGTGTGTGCATACCATCATAAAGTTAAGATAAAATTTTTACTACAACATAGTTGTGTGTCGTCAAAAAGTGGAGTTTGGGGGTCGTCCCGGTCTCTATTTCAATTAATTCCATATGTTATGTTGTTCACTTTACGTGTTTCTCACTTTCCGCGGTACCCTGTGGGTTGTATTAACCCCGTAAAGTGAGGGTTGACTGTACGTATTTACATATTATTCTCTTTAACTCAGATTACAAAAAATCAAACATAGGTAGTTAGGATATGACATTGCAATAATAGCACTTACTTTTAGTTTCTTTGTAAATGTATTCTCGATAGTTGGATCATAACTGTCCACAAACTGGCCATCCACAAACTGGATGCACAAAGAAGATTTTCCTGAAAAAAAAATAATAATAATTAAGAACAGTATTATATAAAGAAAGAATACAAATAAAACATAATGAATACTGTATAAGTTGACTATGGCAACAACTTGAAAAGTACCATTTAATAATTTGATATGGTACAAATGCAGTACAGTACAGTATACAAACCTCCCCAAAAGGATATCTGTATGAAAGTGTTGTCAGATAATTTGATCCACATACAGCAAGACCACTTTAAGTCAGGCTTCTGTAAATCGGACAAGCTCTGGCTTTGGGGTATTGTGTGGGGCAGAAGTTAAGCGAGGCAGAAGTTCCCACTGTTTGTTGTTGAGACCACTGCTCCACCGCACCTCTGGATTTGTTCATATTTTGTGCTTCCCTAGTGTATTATTATGGCCTCTAAAGTAAGTAAGGGCAAAACAACACCACTGGAAGAAATGGAATGGTGCTCAGAACTACCAACTGTAGAGAAACGGAAGATACGAAACAATTGATGATGGGGTCTCCATCAACATTATCTGAGAGGAGTTTGGGCTTAAGCAGAGTAATTTTTATGACAACAGCTAGATTAAGTGCATACTAAATATATGTGTAACTAAATATGAAATGTAATTAAATGTAACTACAGTAGCTATTGTAAATGAAAGCAGCCCCCCAGCGGCCTCCACCTGAAGATTCATCTACTACAATAAAGGTAAAACGTACAGAATATGTACACTGTTAACTTTTTGTTTTTGAAAGAGATTATTCAACAAAATGATGATCGAAAGCACCCAGGGGAATATATTAGGCACAAGTCGGAATTCTAGATAAGTCGGATAGCCCCGAGCCCCATATTGTCCAACTTAAAGGGGTCTTATTGTAGTAGATACGGGTGTGTACCAATACCTGTTGCAAAATAAAAATTACAATCATTACAAAATCCCCTACTAGAAAAAGCAAAATAATTCACTCATGAGAAATAGGCAATATTTCATCGATCATATGAGGCGCTTCATGTCAAAAGGAGGTGAAGCGACACCCCGGGCAAATTGAGTTTTTTGATGGATATCACTATTTTCACCCTTCCTCTATATGTTGGCATTGGATGTAACCCTCTAGCTAGAATAGAAATACAGTAGAAAGTCCTTCAAAAATAAGGTGTGATTTCGCCTCGGGGCCTGGAGCTACGTATCTGGCTGTGTGCTCAGTCCAAGAAGGTGGCAACATCCCGTTCAGAGCGAGAGGAGTGCGAGCCAATGACAGCGCGCCTCCCTCGGACCATACCCCCAAGGCAGCCAATCACAATGGATTTCCCCTTGCTACGTCACAGCTCCTCGGCTAATCCGCGAACCCAGATGCTGCCTCCTTAGTTTTGTTGCATATTTTAGCATCAGGAGATTAAGTGTACGTTCTATTGCTATTTTTGATAACTTTTCAGCGTAACACTGACTTTATTCATGTTCCATGGGTGTGAGAAGTGCTGTGCAATATCTGCCCAATACTAGAGCAAGACTCGAGTTTAAAGACAATGTGGCATGTAATGACGATGGCAATGACGGTAAAAGTGAGCTTGAAATAGATGAAACTGAGTATGCTCATTATACAAAAAGTGACTGCTATGCATGACAAGATTTTTTGTAGATTGTGATCCGGTACAGTCACGTGACGTGCACTGACGGTAATAATGACGATGAAAGTGAAGATGAAAATGATGAAAATGAGTCTAATGGTAACACAAACAGTGACACTAATGTATCACAAGAACATACAGACTGTGAGGAGGTAGAAGTGGACAGTGACGAGACATACATTGACCTTGACAGTGATGGAAGTGAGTCTGACCCAACAAATGCTAATGAAAGTCAGCCCATAACTCGAGTCTTATAATGAAACTGAACTGTTGCCGGCAACAATAATCAATGATTTAGTTGAAGAATCTGTGTGGCAACTTTTAGAGAGTGCAGAGAAAGACTTTAATCAGTACGTGACTGATTATGACGAGGCCATTAAAGTTATACGCACTCCTCAGGATTTACATAACTTCAAGTTACTACGATCTTCAGGGATAATAAAACGAAGGAACTAAACAATTAAGATTGTAATACTATTGTCATAATACTGTTTTTACCAAAGATTATGCAAACTTTCTCCACCTGTATCCGTATGTTAATTACGTTGGAAGGAGGGGGGTAATGGTGGGGGGGTGAGTGTAGTGGTGTTTCCTTATTATTACACACTATTATAAATCTTTGGCTAATGATAGGGATGGAAAGATAAATACTGATAGGCAAATGATTTTTTTTATTATTATTTAATTATTTAAGGGGGTTTAGGGGGGTTATGGGGGTGGGTGTAAGACAAGTGCTGTTTTTGGTGATCATTAACTTGTTTTACAGTATTCGCCCACAAAAATATGAAAATTTTGCAGAAAAGTGAGATTATTGTTGGTTTGACGATCAAACAACTGTACATCACCAGTAGTTATTCTCATTCAACTTGCGATAAAATAATAACTATTCACAGTACAGTTGGTCCTCCTATTACGCGGTCCCACAATCCGCGTTTCACCGTTAACGCGGTGCCTTGCCAGAACCTAACATTTTCACATTCCGCGGTCGTGAACCCCATTACGCGGAGAGCGGCTGGCAAGCCGCGCCATTTTTGGATCCAAACCTCCCGCCATCTGCCATGTTGTGTAAGAGGCGCGAAAATGGTGTGCACAAGGTCGCCCAGTCATCAAAACATTACCGAGTTCTTCACCCGCCACCCACTACAGCCGACCCAATTCAGTGATAGTGATAATTATAGTGAGGATATGGACTTATATGAACTTTGGGGGGTTTGACAAAGAGGCCCTGCAAGCCTCTGTGGTGGATAGTGATACAACTGATACAAGTGATACAGGCGAGGGCCAATAATCTGCCCTCTGCCTCGGAACCAACCGCCCATCCCCGTGTGCCCAGCCATCTTTTCTACTAATGTAAGTGTTAAAAAACCTAATATTATTGATATTTCTCTTAATTATTAATTGTGTGTGCATGCCATCATAAAGTTAAGATAATATTTTTACTACAACATAGTTGTGTGTCGTCAAAAAGTGGAGTTTGGGGATCGGCCCGGACTCCATTTCAATTAATCCCATATGTTATGTTATTCACTTTACGCGTTTCTCACTTTCCGCGGTACCCTCCGGGTTACATTAACCGCGTAATACGAGGACCAACTGTACTAACTTCCAGTTTTCACAGTTTGCTAGGAGAGGGATTGAGCTGCACAATAAAAAAAATTAACCCTCTAGCTTAAAAAACAAAAAAGTTATGGTTGTTTGAACTTAGAAAAACTATAAATGCGTTTTTCTCAGCTTTTTTAATTTGGCGTTTCACCCCCTTCTGATGCGGAGCACCTCATGTGCAACACATGTACTGTATAACCATCCATCCCATCAATAATATGCGTTTATGCATACTGGTAAATCTAGGTGTCACATTCTGAGTTGTGGGATCAAGCGATTCATTCCTGTCAACCTGACTGTGTGGCACCTCAATGCTGGCAGGGATCTGTGAAACTAGATCATCAGTTTCATAGAGGCATTCAGCACTTCCACCCCATGGAGCCAAATATAAAATTGACACCATTGTTTCCCTGCCATCAAGAAAGAAAACATAAGCATACTGAGAATTTGCCTCAAGGAGTTCCGCTTTCTCGAAAGCAGGGTCGTACTTGGATTGTCTGTGTGACATCTCAGAAGAACTGATCTAGGCAATGAGAGACAAGTTGGAATAGAGCTAACACTATACATTTCCACGCTAAGGGGCAAATTAAAAAATTACGTAATGTAGAGGGGGTGGGGGGTATCGAGCGAGGTGTTAGTGTGTTACAGGGGGTGGGTGGAGGGGGGATGTCAGAAGTGTTATATAACAGTAAAAAATCAAATAAAGCCTAAATAATACAGATGTAACCTTTGAAAGTCTTTAATACTAAAAGTGCACTAAGAATTACAAAAACAATATATGTACTGAGATATTTCTACAGTAGAAGTCCAAAAATCCGGACTGCTTGGGGATTGGGTCGGTCTGGATTTTCGGATTTTCCGGATTCTCAGGCAGTACTTCTAAAATTCAATTTTAAGGAGGAATAAAGAAGAGATGAACAGATACATTTTGATAGTTTATTCATTAGCAAATATAGCATGCTTCATTTATCAAAACGAGCAGTTTTAAAGAAAAAGCTGTGATTTTTAGAATTTTATTCTTTGCCTTTTATATGTCATAAATTGTAGACTTTCCAATGTCGTATGTTTCCATTAGAACAGTATTGCTCACACCACGTTCTAGTTTCTTAATTATTTCAAGTTTGTCACTCAATTTCAACGTGTTCTTCTTTCTCTTTACACAACAAAGTTTATTTACTTTAGGAGCCATTATTATGGGCTTGTACAGTACTCTGTAAATGGAAAAAGTAGGACTCAAACTTACATACTTTGTCACAGTTTGATGGCTCGTTTTAAAGTGGCAACCAAGTGGTCGCTTGTCGCTGTGCAGCTGTGGTGCTCACGCATGTGCACATACACACAAAAGCCAGCTTAAAAAAAAAAAAAAAAAGTTTGAGTTTTCGAAAAGTCCGGATTCTTGGGTGGTCCGGATTTCTGGCATCCGGATTTTTGGACTATTACTGTACACCTTGTCAAATGCATGCACATTCTATTTATTTTTCAAATAAAGGTGAAACCAAGAAATACTACTTTAATAATGAAAGCAAATGTATTTCATTTAATATATTCCTGATATATTGTTTGCATGTAAAAAAAAAAAAAACAATATACTTCTTAAAACTCAGTTCTCAGTCTAAATATTTAAGTGTCTAGGGGTGGTTATGTGTGCTGTCCCAGATTAGTTTAACAGGAACTGTTTTCACATATCATTTTCCCTCTCGAGTTGAGGAATTTCTAGGCAGTAGTCGCAAATAAACCGAGTTGCGTGATAATTGAAAACCCTTTGTATGTAAAGCAGCTGTTAAGTCATCCAGTCTTGACAGTTCTGATTACTTCAGAGCGTCTTTTCTCATCTGCTGCAGAGCCTCCAAGTGTTATTTCTACAATGACATTATGTAACAAATTATCATCTGCAATCTTTGGTGGCCTTCCTTTGGTTGAGGATGGATTGCCCTCCAGCTTTCTTCATGTTGTTTCATCCAGTTCTTCAAGTTTGCTTTTGTAATTTTCTCGAAACTTTCTTTGTCTTTCCTGAATCGGTTTAGTCTTCTTTCTTCAAATCATCAATTTCTGTTTCTTTCTTTTTCAAAGATTTGCATTCTTCATATGTAAGCATGCCACAACCCTTGTACAGCTCATTGACATGATCCTGAAGTTCACATAATTTGAGATTCAGCTGGTCTTGTTTTGGAGAGGTAATGGCCTGCTTCACTGGGACATGCTCTTTCACTTCCTTTACACTGACAATTTCAACATTCCCTGTCTGTATAAGGATCATCAGCTTTGTCTTCAGGGTCAGCTTGTTCTTTCTGTACTCCAGCTTTGGAGCTGTAGGGAGAAGAAAAGTGAATGTCAGATTAAGTATACCCAATGTGCATTTGTTGTAAACATGTAGAAGAAACATTCAACTAAAACTACAGCTAAAAAAATTGCAGACTGTGTTTACCCTGTAAGTGACACATTTTTATATTTTTCATTGCAATATTAATTTGTTAAAAGTCCTACAAGATAGACTAAAAATGTATAAAATACTGTGTTAAGTTAGGCCTACCTTTCTCCAGAATGATAGGAGCCTTCCTTTTTACTTCATTTCCTGTTGCTTCCATTCCTGAAGCTTTTGTGCAACAGCACTATTCAGATCAGCACCAAGATGACTCATCTTCAAGTCGCGCAATATTTGAGAAACCTCTGTCGGGATAGTCTTTTTTTATTTTCTAGGGTAGGCTTTCCCATAACCTCTTACAAGCTGCAGGAACAAAACTTTTGTCTGACTTTTGTGTTGTTGCCATATTCAGTATCAGCAAAGTGTTGTAATGTACCTGGAATTGTTGAAAAACACAGTTTAAGTTATTCAATCTCTTTTATCCTATAAATACCATATAAATATCAATGCTAATTACTGGTGCACACCATTTACATCAAATTACCTTTACAGAAAATCAAGGTAATTTCTGAATTAATGTACAATTAAACTGATTTTGCTTGAGATACTGTTGAAAAAAAAAAATTAGAAGGGCCAAGCTTGCTCTGGCCTCTAATTTGCTCATATAAATTTGACATCAAATAAGAATGGCACCGCCATAAGACTTGGATTTTAGCAACTTTTTATGCTGTGTCGGGCAAATAACACTATATCACCTTATATAGAGCACTCAATGCTGAACACATATGCATGGTACAAACTACCAAAAGTGGCTTAAAACCTAAAGAAATAAGAAAAAACACAGGACTGTTTACCTCTCAGCGCACCATGCATGAGGAAGGCATCAGCTGACGCGTCTGAGCGGCCTGAGTGTAGTTGCCTTGGCGCTCACTAGATGGTAGCAAACGACATCTGGCATGGTTTTCAAGGACGAACAACTATTCCCGCATGTTGCGGGAGGGAATTTTTTTTTTTACTTGCTGTGGAATATACTCGCTTTATGCTTAAGGTCACAGTGCAAAACCTCCTAAGTATATTCCTGTATACATAATACACACTTACAATGTTCTGTATTGATGGATATAATGGTTGTGGTGATAACTACTCCCTCGCACAGAACAAGACAAGCCCATCATTTTTTGCACTTATTCACGCCATGGAAATTCGCACTTCTGTGCAAATTTTAGGGGTCTTGCCCTCCCCTGCATATTATTCAGCAGTTGGTGTGATCTGAAGCAGTGTTATGAGTCTGGGAGGGGGGGGGGGGTGTTCAGGGTTATGTTACGTAATGGTTTAGGGAGGTTTGGACAGTGTTACAGGAGGTGGGGGGGGGGGGGGGTATAAATTTGGGTGGAAAAAGGTGTTACATAATTTTTTAATGGCCCCTAACCTGGCCCGTAAGCCACACCCCTCGTCTACAGCTACAAATAGCCAATTGGTTCATAGAAAATGTATGTGTAGCTGTCCATTTATTCATACTAAATGTGTTCAAAATTAGTAAGCAGACAACTACACGAGCATTTTCTTTGAACCAATCAGCTATTTTTATAGAAGAGGGGTGTGGCTTACGGGCCAGGTTAGCGTGGAAATGGAATACAGTAGTCGATCAGCATTGGAGGTTGAATAAATGTTTATGTGGTGTGGCATTTGTTGCTGTCAACAGTAGTCTACATATTGAATGCAGTGCATCCGGCAGGACGATTTACAGTGGGTGGTAGGCAAGCCTTGAGATTTGATCATGAGCGTCACCGCTTTCCATATCACATTGTTGTACCAATGGGGGGTTATATGGAGTAATCCAGCTTGTAGAAATTCCTCAGCTGTGTAGGATATCCTACACCTCTGATGACATGAAGGAAGTTCCTGTCCAAATGCAGGCATATCAAAGATAACGAATACCAGGTTGAGGCATTTGATAATGGTTTGGGCTGTCATATCGGGACAGGCAAAAGAGAATGGGAAACAAGAGAACTTGTCTATTTCTGTAAGTAAATACTGGTTAGATGAAGACCTTGTTAGTAGTCCTTTGAAATCAATGCTGAGCCTCTCAAACAGACATGTCGCTTTGATAAGTTGAGATGTCTCAGGGCAATGAAACCTTGGTTTGAACTCTGCACAAATGGGGCATGAAGAAGAGAGTCTCTTCACGTCCTCGACTGAGTACAGTATGGAAGGTTTTGCTTTCTGACAAGATGCACATGATGCCTGGGTGGCAGAGAGAGTTGTGGAATTTGATCAATGTGTCAAAGATGATATTGAATATAAAAGTTGTAGAAGGCAAGCTCGACTCTCCACCTCTGAATTTTATCATTCTTGATTTTGCCTGACTGTTTAGTCAAACATGAATGCCACAGATTTTTTATTGGCAATAAGGATGAAGTGGCAGCCAGACAGATAATGTAGCCACTTGAGCAGCACCTCTACGATGACGTACACCTAATATACTAACGAATGCTTCATTCATTTGCGTTTAGCATCCTAAAAAAGAAGGACATAGGTTTGCCTGCTTGGTTCAGAGTGGCAGCAATTGCAGGATCTGAAACATCAGTCTCCACAAGAAAAGGAATTGGCTTGTCAATGGAGAGCACCAATGCATTTTCTATTCACTCTAATCATGACAGTAGCCTAAGCCAGACTTTCTGATGATGTGATGTAAATAACTGCAAGTGAGAGAGATTGAAGAGCAGAAGATATTCCAGATCCTGTTGATCTACACACTTTTCCCAAAATGACCTTTTTTGTCACATTTGTTGCAAACAGCTTCACGTGCTGGACAGTTCTTCAACATCAATTGAAGAAGATGGAACTGCACTAAAGGTTGTCTGCGGTGTGGCGTACGACTCTAAGCTTTTCATACACAGAAGGAGCAATGCAGTACAGTAAGCACATTCAGCTTGCCTGGAGAGTGTTGCTAAATGGCTGTAAGAAAGCTTACAATCCTATGCTCAGTGCTTGAGTTTGACTCATATTGCTCAGGTTGCAGAAACTTGTCAATGGTGCTCCAGATGTATGTTACGATACTTGTTTAAAGACTTTGTTGAACAAATCGAGGTATAAGTCAGATTCTAATTCATGGGTTTTAGTTACAAAATATTTATCAAAATAATTAGCTACAGACATTAAAAAAATTATTTTCTAACATCATTCAACTGACCATCACACAGAAGGAATCATTTAATGGGATGTGCTCTCCCAACTTTTTTGGTGTGAAAGAAATAATACAGTACAGTATGCAAAATATATAAGAATCAAGATTTACAAAGGAATACTTGATGCAAAAGGAAGACGAAAGTTTGAGATGGAACAACATTGCAATTGTTTAAGTGGGACAGATAGTATCTATGCTACAAATAAGAAAACCAAGATATTAAAAATTGATCCAGGATTTTCTATTTCACAGAAGTCAGGATAAGAAGACTCATGGATGTTACCCATCAACTCTTATGGGAAGCAATTGTAGCCAAACCTTGACCCTGATGGTTAGCACTAATCAAACAACTACTGTACTATAATAAGTGTTGGTGGTACAACAGTAACACATTTATCACTCACCACTATCCTAGGTTCAAGTCCTGGCCCAAGACAGACATGGGAAGGGTGTTATCTACTGTGACCCTACCAAACATTACAGGTTTCCTCCAGGTACAGTACTGTACTCTAGTTCCTCCTGTAAGTACAGGTTGTACCTCTCTAGTCCGGCATTCTGTGGTCCGGAAACTCCCGTGGTCCGGAACGATTTTAGTTTGTCCAATAGGTAGATAGGCAGATTTTTTTTTTTTTTTTTTTTTTTTACTTATCTGAATTATTATTGTTATTATTACAGGAGTATTAAATTTTGCCCCTCAGGCCCCAATGTGGGTCAGTGACCTATGCCCGGGTGGGCTAATCCCCTTTAAAAAAAAAAAAAAAAAAAAAAAGAAAGCCGCGGGAAATTAAGGTTTGTTTACATCCGGCAGTTTGGCGGCTCTCTCTCTCTCTCTGCTTGTCTATACAGAGTACAACATTTAACCTTCCAATATATATGAGCAGTAAATAAGTGTTGCTTTCATATTCTTATGTAGAGTAATGACGATATATTTTCACATGTGCGCACTTACATACGAGCAGTCTCACTTTTTTTTTTACCATTAATGGTTAGCTACTTATATTGTTCCATTTATTAACATTAAATAACATTACAGGTACTTCAAGCAACCATATTCATTTTTTACATTAATTTTACTACAGCTAAACTCAGGGTCTTATTTTCTTCAGTTTTATATGTAGAACCAATCAGTCACTGGTTTCGTAAGCTTTAACATAAACAATGCCAGCCGCCGTCTCGTCTCCTCTAATATTCCACAAAATTATTAATGAATTGTATTGTTAATTTTGCACACACGTACATTAATTCAATAAAAACAAATTCAGAAACATTAATTAAAATATATATGAACAGTAAATAAGTGTTGCTTTCATATTCTTATGTAAAGTAATGACGATATGTTTTCACGTGTGCGCATGCGCACTTACATATGCGATCTCTCTTTTTCTTTACCATTATCGTTAGCTACTTCTATTGTTCCATTTATTAACATTAAATAACATTACTTAAAACAACCATATTAATTTTACTACAGCTACAACCAAGGTCTTATTTTCTTCAGTTTTATATGTAGAACCAGTCAGTCACTGGTTTTGTAATCAACGAAAACAATGCTGTGTCATTTCCTCGTGTGTTTTAATATTCTACGTATTATTAATGAATTGTATTGCTCATTTTGCACACATAAACATTAATTCAATAAAAACGACAATCAGTAATAAACACTAATGAATCTTTTGTACAAAAGAGAAATGACGCTGTTTACACGATTATGCACGTCATCTGCACGTTGGCGGGCCGTTCAAACCCGTCGAAATTCAAGTTTCCGCCGTCAAAATTTTAATTTATTTATTTTTTTGTGTGTTCCAATAAAATACGTTAAGAATTAAAAACTCGCGAAATTTGAGAATCTACTATACGACATTTAACCCTTCAATATGTCTTCAAAGAGACCATGACGCAGAGAAAGTGGTGCTAGTGCTTCCAGGCAAAAGCACAAGTCATTATCTATCCAGGAAAAGGGTGAATTTCCATGGTCCGGCACCAGTCAGGTCCCGAGGTTGCCGGACTAGAGAGGTACAACCTGTACTAAGATTGAACAATAAAGTTCATATCATGGTAACAAAGAAGATACCAATTGCCCTAGTGGTCATTAACCTGGCACAATATGTGGTGAAATGATAAAATTAAGAATAAAGAATTTATTTTCAACATCTAGAAAAAAGTTGTAAAGTTGCTGCTGCAGTTGTTTCTTATTAGTACTGAGTATGAAACATAATAGTGTTGCTGTCAATGTCTATGAAACATTTGGATGACAATGATGCCTCCAGATACTCATGTAAGCAAATATGGCAGCAGCCTTCTTACATAAGCAACAGTAGCAGCATCTTTGCTAACAAAAAAACTTAGGACAAAAACTGAACAGGAAAACTGCTATTCCTCCACCTGATTTGCTTTATTCCTGAGGTAAGAAATAAGTTTTTCTTTTAGAGACTTTTCCTTGGGAAGCTGGTTAACCCAGATCAATGTCCTTTAACCCTTACACCCATCCTTGGTGACGTACCAAGATGCCCGACTAGCTCGCCCCGGGTGACGTTCCAGAACGCTTGCCTTTTCCTGCCACTGATTAAATGCCCAGCACGGGTTATCAGGTTCCAGTGTGACTATTTGCCCGTCACACCAAACGCTCGGTCACAGGGAAGCTTCCTGAATGTAATTACCTATTTTTGTTTGTTTCATTTTCATTGTTTGTCTATTTTGTCATGTTGTATCAAAGTAATATTGCTAAAAGTAGTGTAGTTGTATAGTAGTGTAGTATTACTGGAAAATAATACTTGTACTATGATTATGCTATAAATGTATTTATTTGTGGAATTATTATTATTTTATTTATTACTTGCTCTACCAAACACAAAGACAGCCAGACGGCCTGTCGACCGACTGTGTGTGTGTTGCAAAGCACTTTTTATGAAAAATAATGCAAATAAAATATTTGAAATGAATTATTTATAGCAAATACTGTATTATAATCAGTAAATATATACAATAAAAGTCCAAAAATCCGGATGCCAGAAATCCGGACCACCCGAGAATCCGGACTTTTCGAAAACTCAAACTTACCTTTTTTTTTTTTTTTTAGCTGGCTTTTGTGTGTATGTGTGCATGCGTGAGCGCCACAGCGACAACAAGCGACCACAGAGTCGCCACTTTAAAAAGAGCAATCATACTGTGACAACGTATGTAAATTTGAGTCCTATTCTTTCCATTTATAGAGTACTATACAAGCCCATAATAATGGCTCCTAAAGTAGATAAACTTCGTTGTGTGAAGAGAAAGAAGAACACGTTGAAATTGAGTGACAAACTTGAAATAATTAAGAAACTAGAACGTGGTGTGAGCAATACTGTTCTAATGGAAACATACGACATTGGAAAGTCTACAATTTATGATATAAAAAAAGTAAAGAATAAAATTTTAGAATTCATAGCTTTATCTTTAAAACTGCTCGTTTAGATAAATGAAGCATGCTATATTTGCTAATGAATAAACTATCAAAATGTACCTGTTCATCTCTTCTTTATTTCTCCTGAAATTTGAATTTTAAAAGTACTGCCTGAGAATCCGGAAAATCCGAAAATCCGGACCGACCCAATCCCCAAGCAGTCCGGATTTTTGGACTTCTACTGTACATTACATTTACTGGCCATCCAGGACACAAAGGCGAGCTAAAAATTGCTACTAAGTGTGTAGGTGACCACGAGGCTCGCTGTCACAAGCTGTCCCCTTATCTCCCTCCCTCCGCGCTGCCACGGAATTTTCTAGAGGGTAAATATATAGTTTTTCTTACTTTTTTTTATTGTTTTATCATTAAAAAAGGTTAAAAATTATTTTGGGAAAAGTTGATTTTTCTCGATTTACCCAGCGTGAGGGATACGAACAGCGGCACCCTAACCTCGTGCTAAAGGGTTAATATTACCAATATGAAAAAACATGGTTAATATAATTAAATCCTGTTTTGGCAATTTAAGAAATTGACCTTGTAAAAATAGCTGGGAAAATACAAGGAATGCACTGGAACCATAATACAGATAAACCCCAAGATACGATGGGGTTAAGTGCCTGAAAAACCCATCGCTGGGTGAATTATTATAGATAAGGATCATTATAACATGTGGTTCAATGGGATACGTTCCCAGCCAGTCCCCAAACACACATGTATCACCGACAAAAATTTCCTACAATAATACAATCAGTACAAAACAATTAAACAACAGTCACCACATCATAAAGAACAAAAGTCTGGCCATCATCACATGTCCCCTTCGAGGCTAAGGTGACTCATGTAGGTGGAGTGAAGACGTCACTCTGATTCCCACACAGCCTCTGGGGAGTCTCATGCTGCTTAACAGTGTCAAGCTTCACCTCAGAGACATGGTTGTCTTGGATGCCTTGACCTTCCCAGACATTTTCGAAGTTACACTGCTTACTTCAGTCACAAAAACAGAGCGAACAATGATAATAAAAGCAATGATCGCGGCCAACACTGCTCACATCATTATCACAACAACAGAGGCTAAGCACCTTACAGTCACAAAACAACAGAAAATATCACTTCACAGTCACCACAACACAGTTCAATCTAAATGTTAGTGAATTTCTCTTACTATACAAGAAAAACTTAACACACCAATGATAAGCACAATGTATGATAATGGCCAGGTTTACGATCGACACAGAACCAAATACAGTAGAATTCCAAAAATCCGGACTGCTTGGGGATTGGGTCGGTCCGGATTTTCGGATTTTCCGGATTCTCAGGCAATACTTTTAAAATTCAAATTTAAGGAGGAATAAAGAGATGAACAGGTACATTTTGATAGTTTATTCATTAGCAAATACAGCATGTTTCATTTATCAAAACAAGCAGTTTTAAAGAAAAAGCTGTGAATTCTAGAATTTTATTCTTTGCCTTTTTTTCTATCATAAATTGTTGACTTTCCAATGTCTAATGTTTCCATAAGAACAGTATTGTTCACACCACGTTCTATTTTCTTAATTATTTCAAGTTTGTCACTCAATTTCAACATGTTCTTCTTTCTCTTCACACAACGAAGTTTATCTACTTTGGGAGCCATTATTATGGGCTTGTACAGTACTCTGTAAATGGAAAGAGTAGGACTCAAAATTACATACGTTGTCACAGTTTGATTGCTCGTTTTAAATTGGCGACAGCGTGGTCGCTTGTTGTCACTGTGCAGCTGTGACACTCACGCATACTCATATACACACAAAAGCCCACTTAAAAAAAAAAAAAAAAAAAAGAGTTCGAAAAGTCCGGATTCTCGGGTGGTCCGGATTTCTGGCATCCGGATTTTTGGACTTTTACTGTACAGGTCTGTAATGCACGGGTTGGCCGTGTGGTGGTGCATGGGTAGGCTTACAAGTGAAGGTAGAGATGTGTGGTGCATAGGGTTAAATATTGTTTCCTTATAAAATGTCAATGACTTGATATAGAAGAATTTGCACGGCTGGAATCCCTGCAAGACAGCGATTAACTTGAGTATATACAACCCATAATTTGCACTAGATATAAAAAAAATCCAACTAATGTATATCATTAAAGTAAATTTTTTCTCATATATAGAGATGGTCTTAGTTTATGACCATCGTTAAAACAAAATATCTCTTAACAGGATATCGTATATCGAGGTTTACCTGTATCAAGTTCTGACCAGAACTGGAACTTAGGGTGTTAAAGCTATTTAAGTAGTAGCCAGCTATCAAACAGGGAGGTACTACCGCCTAGGGAGATATTGAAAGCATAATGTGTTATCTAATGGTAGACCCTGTTGTCATATGGCATCACAAAAATTGTGACTAAGTCCCAGGTTGCTGGTCTGACTTTCTGCCTCATTTACACACAACTGCAGGGTCTCAATTATTTCTCTTACTTCGGTAACACAGCATACTTAACAGGTATATGACCTGTGCCTGGGTGGGCTAATTCCCGTAAAAGAAAAAAAAAAAAATTGTTTTAAGTGCAGTATACAGTACATGACATTCAAAAACCCCAGTACAGTAGGGTGTGTCATAGGAGGGAAGATCAGCTAAAACTAATGGCCCATCACTTTTTTGGTAGATTTTAGTGTACATAAACAGGAAATAATTTCAGTTTCAATATTTTGCAACCTTTTGCTAGGTAAATTTTAGCGTGAAATTTATCGAAAATCTAACGTACAGCTGCATTAGTGCATTACAATTAAATAGTGAACATTGCTTTCTGACTTCATTCTTTAACAACCCAACTAACAATATTTTTTTCTGTTTCAGATTTTGATGCATTTATAAGTTGATAATATTTGCGATGGCTGCTTGTGTCAGGACGAGGAACCAAAAATCCAGCCATCTCAGTCACTATCTTGGATCTGGGAGAGAGCTCCTGAAGTCGGAGTTGCCTACATTGAGAGATGCTTTGAGATACGGTGTTTCAATCAGGCAAATCAGTGAAAAGAACAAAAGAACTTACACAAACAAAGACATTGCCAGTGATATGACCAAATCTGTCTTGGCACAAAACACTCTGGCTAATGCTCAGTTCAAGCCTCCAGTCATAACAAGTCAGAAGAAGATTAGTGAGAGACTGCTAGCCAGTTGGGAAAAGGCAAGAGATATCTCTCTTGGGAGAGGAAAACTTGCAGTTAAGGACAGCTTTGCCAAGCAACTGGACCAGTTATTTGACATAATTACTTGCAAGTGCCCAAATGTTCTCTGTCCTGAGTTTGGATGCGATCGTGACTGTAAATCCGAGGCCCACATCTCCTGTATTTGCAAGCGTGAACTGAAGATTCCTGTGATCGAACTGGCATTTGTCAAAGCACAGAGAGAGAAGACTGGCAGTATAGGGGCTCTCATGATTTCTAGCCAAGATATTCCGGAGTCCAAGAGACAGGAGGCTGCCACAGAGAGACAGAAGAGGAGAAGAGTTGCCGAGGAAGAGACTTGAGAAGGCCCAGGGTGAGGTAAAAAAGGCCGATGATTGGAGTCAAGCTGATTCAGAGTTTAATGACTTCCCCATGGCTGATCCGAGTGCTGACCAGGAGAATGGTGACTTTGTCCCTAACCCAGAAAATAATGATCCCAAACCTTCCAGGCATAACATTCGAAATAGGAAAGATATCCCGAGCATAGCTCTGGCCAGCATGCGACACCACACTGGTCTCAGAGAAACTGCAGAGATAGCAACAGCTGCCTGGATTGACGGTGGTTTGATAACACCTGATGATGTTCACCTGGTGATAGATCATAACAAAGTAAGGAGAGCTCAGGAGAAACTTGTCAGTAACCTAGAAGAGGAGTTTGATAAGGGGATAAGAGAAAATGGAATCAATTGTTTGTTCTTTGATGGGAGAAGGAATGACACTAAAGTGTTCATGAAAGTTGGAGATTCTGACAAGTTGTTCCCTGCCATGGTGAAGGAGGAACACTACTCCTGCTGCAGTGAACCAGGAGGGAAGTATTTGTGGCATTTCACTCCAGAGAAAGATGACATCAGGAAACCAGCTGAGATAGTGGCAGATAACATTGTGAACTGGCTCAGAGAGAGGAACGTAGACCAGACCCTGCAGGCCATTGGAGGGGACAGCACCAACACGAACACAGGGTGGCAAGGAGGGGTCATACAGTGGATAGAGCGGAAGATTGGGAGGAAGCTGGTCTGGATTGTTTGTGACCTCCACACCAACGAGTTGCCACTCAGACATCTGATCCAGGAGCTGGATGGCAAGACTCTTTCAAACAACAGATGGTCTGGTCCTCTTGGCAAGATGCTGGACTCTGCCACTGAGTTAGAAATAAATCCGAGCTTTGAAAAAATCACAGTTGGCCCTCCACTCGTTGAGCTTGCACATACTGTCATTGACGACCTGAGTACTGACCAGTACTATGGTTACTAGGGTCATGCCTGATAGACTTGCTTACCTGCAGATAGGTCCAGTCTCACATTCTAGGTGGCTCACAACGGCTCTCAGGTTCTACAGAATTTGGGTCGCTCATCATAAACTGAAAGGGAACCAGCTTCACAACCTGAGACTTATTGTCCAATTCATCGTGAGTGTCTACTTGCCAAATTGGTTCAACACCAAGGTCAAGTCATCGTTCTCCGAAGGTCCGAGGCATGTTCTCTTCCAGCTTGAGCTCCTGAGGAGTCAGCCAAGGAAGGTTGTTCAGATTGTGGAGCAGACTGTGAGGAGATCTTCCTGGTATGCTCATCCCGAGGCAGTTCTGCAGACAATGCTCTGCAGTAAGGATGAGGAGAAGAGAAGAGTGGCAGTCAAAAAGATCTTGGATATGAGACTTATGAGAGGATCTGGGCATGACGAATCAGTTGGTGACGATTCCTTCAGGGTCAGGAAGACTCCTGAAGTCAATCTAGGTGCCAAGACCCTCACTGATCTCATAGATCTGGATAACATCCAGGCTGGCAGTGAGCCCCCTCTTACCTGCAGCCTCACCAATGTTCAAGTCAGAGCTTTCCTGGACAACCCCATGCATGTCCCTGCCTGGCCCTCGCACACCCAGAGTATAGAGCGTTGTGTACAGCAAGTGAGCGAGGCCAGCAGTCACGTGTACAGCCAGGAGAGGAGGGAAGGCTACATCCGAGCTCAGGTGGTCAGCAGGGAGGTGATGAGTAGAAACAGAAGCAAGAAAGACATGTTCTCTATGGTGTGCAGCAACACCGGGTCGTAGTAGTAAAACCGGTTTTTGTATTTGATGATTTTGTTTTCTAAAGGAATATTAAATTTAATAAATGTGTCAAGATCATTCGTTTAACTATTCTATATCATTTTCATCCTAATAAATTAACCTGATACATTTACTTTACTTTAAATAAGCTATTTAGTGGTGTTGGTAAAAGGGTGGGAATACTGAATTTTCATAATATTTCAAGTTAAAATTTACCTAGCAAAAAATGAAAACTTTTCAAATCTGAAGATATCACATGATTCTGCACATAGAACTACATCATTAATACCATGGGCCGATTTTTCATACTAAAAAAAAAAAAAAAATTCGCCTCCGTATGACACACCCTACCAGTACAGTACTGTATGATATTATTTGTCAAGGTTAAAAAAATTTCAAGTCAATTGTCAAACATAACCATGAATATGAAGGTTTAGGTTATTTATTGTTTACCTGTACTTAATGCACTGGTTCCCAAACTGAGGGCTACAGAGTTATTCAAAGGTTAATAATCACACATGCTTGCTAGAAAACATGCAACCTTGTATTAATGATCCCTTCACCTACAGAACAAATAGTTTGTATATAAACTTAAATAACTGCAGCTGGTTCTGTCACTTATACAGTACTATACAGTACAATAGATACGATTTAAGAAGTAATAGTTTTAGCTAAACATATTGTACTGTACTGTACATCAATATTCATTGACCATAGTATTTTTTTAGGTTACATTATCCATTAGAAATAAGAAGCATTAGCAGTGAATTATATTCTAACCCATGAAACAGTAACCAATACCACTATAAAAAGTTCCGGTTCCGCCCAGTAATTTTGCCGAAGTTCCGGCACGAACCAGAACTGCTTAAAAAATTGAGGCTCCGGTGTATCCCTAAAAAAAATACCATGCATGAACAAACTCAAGTTTGTGCATATGGATACCAGTATTAACTAATTTTGATGTAGATAAATATTTAAAAATTTCTGGGTTACTTTTGCTGGACTCGCTGTGCTACGTTGGTTGTCTAGCCAATCAATAGCGAGAAGGTTCAAATTCAGTCAATCAGCATCAAGTACTGTACTGTACTATGATATCAACTATTTCACCCGTTTCAGTTGCGCCTTGACTCTTTAAACAAGGGTGTGTGTAACAAGTGTAATTATTCTTTTCAGACATTGTCAATTTCACACACAACTCAAACAATGATCATGGAATAGAGAATTTTGTGAAGTATGGAATACCTGTACAGTACTGCAATAATGCCAGCATATAAAGGCAAGAAAATTGCAGTTAATATGTGGTAAGATATTTAAGATTAGGTTTTGTTAGGTTTTCATTTTGAATGTTTTTTTTTCCCAGACATTTAAACAAGAAATAAAAGTCAAAATGAATAGAGCACATACTATTGAATTAGAAAAAGAATTAAACCTAAGCATAAAAGTTGCAATGGGCTTTAATCACATACATACACAGAACAGTACTGTACAGTACTGTGTTTGTTGAAAGTATTTCTTCACACAGAGGCTTGTGAAAGGTCAGTTTGGTGAATATTTTCATGGAAAGGATTGACCAATAAATGAAGGATGTAGGGAAAATCATATGAGCCAGAATTGGAATCTTGCCCCGGTCCTCAACCAACCACTTCAATAAGTGGCAGTTTTGGAGGTGAAGTTGGTATGCTGCCAATTACAGGTTGACAACCCCTTATCCAAAATTCCGAAAACCTCTGGAAACCGAAAGTTTTTCCCTGGAGCATCACATACCCTAGTTTGTTTTTGTTTTGTTTTTACAGGGATTAGCCCACACAGGCACAGGTCACTGACCCACATTGAGGCCGGGGGGGGGGGAAAAACAGTAGTAGTATTAATGAGTGGGTTAAGGAAATCCAAGCTCTGTCTGATATTGCTAAAACAGAGCCACATGCGGCTTATGCGGCATTCATCCATGGAGTCAAGCATCGCTGGAATTACCTACTGCGCACTATCCCTAATATTGGATCCCTCCTCCGCCCTCTGGAAGAAGCCAACAATGTCGCTTTTATCCCAACACTAGCGAAAAACCTTACTTAACCCCAGCAGAAGGGTCAATCCTTGCACCACCACTGAGACTAGGAGGAATGGGATTGACTAATCCAGTGGAGCTTGCCCGTACAGAACATCAGAACTCTGTCAAGCTCACAGCAGCTCTCACTGAGCACATACTAGATCAGAATGCAGCAAGTCAGGTGGATACCAACGAATTAAACAAGATTCAACGGCCCATTATGACAGAGAGGCAGCAAACCCAAAGTGATAATCTGCAACAAGTGCCAGAGAACGTGAAAAGAAAATTAGCTATAGCGCAGGAAGTGGGCGCCTCAAACTGTTTAACAACGTTACCGATAAGGGCAAAAGGCTTCATCCTTAATAAACAGAAATTCACAGATGCCATTGCTCTAAGGTACGGTAGGCCAGTAGAAGGTTTGCCCTCTCAATGCATGTGTGGCTCATCCTACGACATCAACCACGCCTTGGTGTGCAAAAAAGAGGGCTTCATATGCATGAGGCATGACGAAGTAAGGGATGTAACAGCAAATCTACCGAGGGAAATCTGCCACGACATCATGGTGGAACCGCGCCTCCTTCCATTGGACGGTGAGAACCTCCGTCACAGGTCTTCAAACACATCTAACAAAGCCCGTGTGGACGTCAGTGGTCGACGATTCTGGACACGGGGACACCGAGCCTTTTTTTGACATAAGGATTTTTTATCCCATGGTCGCATGTCACCGCAACCTAGCTCTCGATGCTGCACACAGGAGGAACAAGAACGACAAGATTAGGGCATATGGGGAGAAAATTCAGAACGTTGAACAAGGCAGCTTCACTCCTCTGTTGTTCACAACAGCCCAGAAGTTATGTTACAGCCTGGTTGAGATGTCAGCTGTCCTTCCCTCTGCTTAGGTCTGCATTGCTTTGCCTCAGGGGAACGAAAGCATCGGCCCCAAAGCCGACAACAGTCGCAGATATCGACTTTGAGGCAACAGTCACTGAATGCCGTATAGATCTGCGGTTCAACTAACTCAACACAGCCAGGGTAGCTACTTATGTATTAGGATAGTTAATTTTAAGGTTATAAAATGGCGGCAAAGGTGTGGCTATTGAGGGAGGCTGGAGGCCATATTGCGGGGGGGGGGGGGGGGGGGGGGGAAATAGGCAGCAGCAGCAATAATAATAATTCATAGTAAATAAAAATTTAAAAAAAAAACACAAAATTAAAATAATAATAATAATAATAATAATAATAATAATAATAATAATAATAATAACAATAATAATAATAAAATAAAATAACAATAATAATAAAGAAATACAAAAATGAAAAAGATCAAAAGTGAGAAACACGACCCAGACCTATGAATTATTATTATTGTTGTTATTATTATTATTATTGTTGTTATTATTATTATTATTATTATTATTACTACATTTTCGCCCCTAGGCCCCAATGAGGGTGTGACCTGTGCCCAGGTGGGCTAATCCCTGTACACACACATACAAAAAAAATAACTATTTTGAAATCCGAAAAATTCTGAAATCCAAAACACATCTGGCCCCAAGGATTTCAGATAAGGGGTTATCAACCTGTAATTATAACTGCCTAGTTTTCCAAAAGTACTATTAAAACCCATCCCACATTGGTCCAATATTAATTTTAGAGGAGTCAGGAGGACACTGGAGTAACCGGAGAAAATGAGTAATACCCGGTAGGGTAACACTGGACAACACCCTTCTCATATAGGCTCATACACATTCTGGAGCCAATGCATGCCCATTACAGTAGGTCCTCGACATATGCGAGGGATGTGTTCTCGAAACCCCTCGCATATACCAAATTCGCATATATCGAGTACTTAGCTAAATGCGAAAAATTCTGATGTGTTCCATAAGCCAAAATGTTCCATACCCATTTCCAACACAATTTCAGGACATTTAAACCATAAAAGAAATCAGTACTACATTTATTTATAAAATAATAGATAAAGCAAGGGTACAGTAATGTGTACAGTACTTACCAATAAAAGCAGATATGTCAGCTTGGTTAGATGAGAAAGTGATCGCGGAAGTTTGAACACTCGTGACAGCGTACAGCGAATGAGGGTGTGCCAAGTCCATAGACTTGCATGGTTAATTAGGGTGCACCAAGTCCGTAGACTTGCATCGGTTTCCATCGTAAATAAAATGGTTAACTAATGCCTTCCTAAAGAAACCATCGACATGGGACCAAGTTTGTTCCAATCTACAAATTTTTTGCGATTTTGCACCAAGTTTGATGTAAAACGATTGTGCTGTTTCGGCTGCCCACAACACACACACACACACACACGCCTAGTCCTATAGTATATTAGATGATGGAGGAGGTGTTAGTGGTTTTACATTGTGAGTGATGGTGTTGGGGTGACATCTGCAGGTTATGGCACTTAATAAAGTGATCAAGCCAGCCCTTACTAGCAATAAAGAGTTCTGGGTTAACAGAACCCTTTTCTTGACACAAGCGTTCATAAATTTTCAAAGCCTTAACCCTAATCACAGTGTTGATAAGCCTACTTTTCTTCTTATTTTCATACTCTATGTACATTGAGAACATCGTCTCAATCTCTTGATTTCTCACCTTTGTTGTTATTTTGGCAGAAAGAGGTGTTGCATGCTGAACAGCACCTCATATCTTGTCTACATTCTTCTTAATATTTTGACTTGTGGATTCACCCAGGATGTAGTAATGGCCAAGCGCAGACACTCCATCACCCGCCTCACAGCAATTCAAAACTTTTTAATTTAATTGTAGTGTTATGGCTGTTCTCTTCCTCTTCATGGGTGGACAGGGGATAGGAGCAGACAATGCAGGATGCTTGGAAGCCATATTACTGGAGAAATATGGATAATGGGTACGAAAAATACCAAATCACGACAGGAGGGCTAATGCAAAACCAAGTGTATTGTGATGGGAAGCGACGCACAAGCGGCACAACGCCCAACAGTGACCAACAAAACACGCGGCTCGGTGATGATGCACTTACTCGCATAAGGGCGAATATCATGCTCGCATAAATTTAATTCCTGGTAGAAATAGGGTTCTCACATTTGGGTGAATTCGCATTTCCTGAACTCGCATATATTGAGGACTTACTGTACTTGCCAACAGTGCATAACTGAGACATGACCGACTGCACGTGCAGCTAACAGGCCAATCAGTGGCAAAGAAGATTATGTAGAGTACAGGACGTAATGCTACTCTTCTTTCCTGCTATAACAGACTGAAACAAGTTACCAGACCACATCAAAATCAGTTACGGCATTAAATAATTTTAAGCTAAAACAAAGAAATTCAAACCTGAAGTGGTAAAGTTTTACTTTTATAAAACCATGGAATCTTAGGAATTTTATCTTTGCAGTCACTAGTTTAGACAATTCTATGACACTTTTCTTCTATGACGTTTCCCTCGCAAATGTCATAGAAGTATCTTAAAATTGCCTAAATTATTGATTGCAAAGATAAAATTTCTAAGATTCCAAGATTGCATGAAAGTAAAATAATACCAATGAAGCTACAGCAAGAGAAGAGTACCGGTAAGTTTCTATATTATTAAATCAGAATGTAGAACTGCTGTAGTAATCCACGAACTTTAGATAGTCCAAGTGCAATGTAATGCTTATTGAATTCTATCAAAGAATGCAGTGGATACTTTGCCGTGACTGGGAAAGTTCCTACTAACGCTATTTTACCGTGATTGTGCCCTGATTGGCTAATCGTCCATTACCGGCTTACAAAATGGCAAAATATCCTCTGCATTCAGTTTTTCTAGAGTTGTTGTTTGGATGATAGTAGGTAAATAGAAACAACAATGCACAGGTTAGGAAGTTAGGTGAAGTTAGGTAGATGAGATGAGGTTAGGTTTGGTAACGTTCTAATAGGTTCTGTGGATTGTCGTTTTGATTTGATTAGCCAATCAGCGTGCACTCATGGTAAAATAGCGTTAGTAGGAACTTAGCCGGTCACGGTAAAATATCCACTGCGATCAAATAACTTTCACTATTACATATGTGACATAATATTACTGATTAGAGACCAAGAGTATGCCTAAGCAAAGGAAATAAGCACCTGACAGCTTTGTCGGCTATCCTTGGTCAAGTTGCCTTACTGCTTACCATTGTCCTTTACTTGCAGTGTCTTGCCACACAAGAAACTGTATACTCCCACAGCCTACGTGCACTGAATAAATAGTAGTGTATTATTATTACAAGCGGGTGTCAATCCCAGGTCAGTGGTGGGAGGCAATCGCTTTACCAAATTACCAAAAACATGTACAGTAAAAGTCCAAAAATCCGGATGCCAGGAATCCGGACCACCCGAGAATCCGGACTTTTCGAAAACTCAAACTTTTTCAATTTAGCGGGCTTTTGTGGGTTATGTGAATGAATGGAGTTGCTTTAAAAAATTAATTTACATAATTCTAATAATAAAAGTAATTGTAAATTATAGGTAACTAATTTTGTTAGTTTTGTAATTAGCTTGAACTGAAATGTAAAATTTGAGGCACTATAAATCTTTTGTGTGTATGTGTGCATGCGTGAATGCCACAGCTGCACAGCGACAACAAACGACCACACGATCGTCACTTTAAAACAAGCAATCAACCTGTGACAACGTATGTAATTTTGAGTCCCACTCTTTCCATGTACAGAGTACAAGCCCATAATAATGGCCCCAAAAGTAGATAAACTTCGTTGTGTGAAGAGAAAGAAGAACACATTGAAATTGAGTGACAAACTTGAAATAATTAAGAAACTAGAATGTAATGTGAGCAATGCTGTTCTAATGGAAACATACAACATTGGAAAGTCTACAATTTATGATATAAAAAAGGCAAAGAATAAAATTCTAGAATTCACAGCTTCTTCTGAGCCTTACATTAAAATTGCTGAAAGAAAAAGTTTACATTGGCCCAAATTAGAAAATCTTGATAAAGTGTTGCACAAATGGTTTTTGTTAAAACGATCAGAAGGTATAGCAATTTCTGGGCCGATGCTTATTGCCAAAGCAAAGTCTTTTAAGGAGCAAATGAACATTGAATCAGAGTGCGCATTTAGTAATGGATGGCTTAGGAATTTCAAGACTTGTCATGGTATTAGACAGTTTGTTTACAGTTTTGTCTAGTGTTGACTTTATTTTTCTTTAAAACTGCTCGTTTTGATAAATAAAGCATGCTTTATTTGCTAATGAATAAACTATCAAAATGTACCTGTTCATCTCTTCTTTATTCCTCCTTAAATTTTTATTTTAAAAGTACTGCCTGAGAATCCGGAAAATCCGAAAATCCGGACCGACCCAATCCCCAAGCAGTCCGGATTTTTGAACTTCTACTGTACATTAGTTAGTCGAGTGATCAGAACTTTTTCTAGACATGCGTTATGTTGTATACTTTCCTCTTCATGTTTAACAGTGACACTCTAAATTAAGTAGCATAAACGATAAAATGCTCTCCTATTCAAACCTTCCTCTACCCTTTAAATCATATTTATTCACCCTGATAAACCTTACAATTTAAAAGATGGGTTAATATTCATTCATTGGCTGTCTGCAAGATTCCAATTTTCTATATTACAGACAAAAAGACTAGAAAAAGAGAATCTTTCGACTTCATATAATGTCTTGTGCAAACCAATATTAACGAAGCATTTCACAAATTTCTACGCATATAGTTCTGTATCCACCACGTTGTCAGAGTCACTTGTCTCCTCCTTTCCTCCTCCTCTTCGAGACATGACAACCAGTGACCTTCAAGTATCGTGTCATGTGACATGGCTAGCCAATTATATTTAGCCAGTTTTCCACTTTCAAATTTGAAGGCTCTTGTGGTGGTGTGTGACAAGTGTTCTCTCCCATACCTAGCGGTTATTCAGCGAGTTTATGAGAACGACAGTGTAGCAATAAAATTATTACAAGATCACGGTGTCCTACCAACATCATGACTGTGTCCTGTGTGTGGAAATTGTTTACTTTTAAGAAAAGGCAGAAATTACCATCCTCCACCACGTCTGTCTCCAGATCGTCCAGCTGTTTCCTCCACCACAGTAGCAGGTAAGCTCCAAAAAACTGGGCTAGGTTAAGTCATTTTTTTTACATAAGAACATAAGAATGGAGGAAACTGCAGCGGGCCTGATGGCCCATATTGGGCAGTCCCGTATACACCCAACCCCTATTGCTCATATAAGCTATCCAGCATATTCAAGTTAATGATGATATTTGGTAACTTGTTCCATTCATCCACTACTCTGTTTCCAAACCAATGTTTACTTATTTTGAGCCTAAATCTAAATTTGTCTAATTTAAAACAATTGTTACGAGTTCGCTCCTGGTTGGATAGTTTGAGTACCTTTGTAATGTCCCTTTTGTTTAGCCCTGACTTCCACTTATACACCTCTATCAGGTCGCCCCTCGCTCTACGTCTCTCGAGGGAGTGCAAATTACGATGCTTTAACCTGTCTCTATACTCAAGGTTCCTAATGCCCAGGATTAGTCTTGTCATTCACCTCTGAATTCTTTCCAAGGATTCTATATTCATTCTGTAATACGGGGTGTTTTATGTGTTTTTCTCAAACCTGCCGCCATTTTTGTGAAAATCAGCGGTTTCTGCTACAAATGAAACTGTTCATTTTTTGCAAAAAAAAAAACACTAATTTGCACAAGAAATGAAGATCAAATTTGAGTAAAACACATACTGTAATACACCAAAACAAACTATTCTTGTATCAAAACCAGAAGGCAGCCAATGGACAAATATTTAAATTCAGTCAAATTAATTACATAGTAAATATGTTGCCGTGACCGGCTAAGTTTCTACTAACGGTCCGACTAAGTACCCAAATGAACCCAAATGTACCTAAGTGTAGCCACAATGAAGTCAAATGATGGTCCTACAAGCGTAAATAGGGCTGTGAATCACTTCTCGATTAGTATTTGGTGTCACGGTCACAAAAAATTGGTAAACTTAATTTAATCTGAGTTGAGTTAGGTTAGGTTAGGTTAGGTACATGCACTCGATCAATTAACTCAGATTAAATTAAGTTTACCAACTTTTTGTGACTTCGTGACACCAAATACTAGTCGAGAAGTGATAAGCAGTCCGATTTATTCATGTAGGACCATTATTTGACTTCATTGCGGCTACATTTGGGTTCATTTGGGTAATTACTCGCTCCCTCGGTACATGCACGCGAGCTATTAACTCAGATTAAATTAAGTTTACCAAATTTTTTGTGACTTTGTGACACCAAATACTAGTCGAGAAGTGATTAGCAGTCCGATTTATTCATGTAGGACCATTATTTGACTTCATTGCGGCTATATTTGGGTACATTTGGGTAATTAGCCGGACCCTCTACTAATGCTATTTTACCGTGGGTGCACTCTGATTGGTTAAGTATTTTCTATTTAATAGGACAGGGGATCCGCCTCCGGCTAAGAAGTTAGGTAAGGTTACTGTAGGTAGGTTTCTTGGGTTGTTTAGGCCAGGCTCTACTAGGTTCTAGTAAATGTCGCCCCATTTATAATAAGTTTCCATACACAACATAAATATGGTTAGATATGTTTACAGCTACACAACAATCATCTCACGACTAAATAAATGCCTGTAGTAGACGATTAGCCAATCAGAGCGCACTCACGGCAAAATTGCGTTAGTAAGAACTTTGCCCGTCATGGCAAAATATCCACTGCCAATTAATTACAACATACTTGCAAAATGGTTTCATGACCCTATGCTTACCAACACTTCTGTAGCCCATTACGGCTACTTTTCTGTTTTTTGGAGGCATAACTATAAGGAATGTTTCTCACTGGTCCATACGACAGTATTCAATCACAGGAAAACTGAAAAAAAATCACAGGTAAAGTCCTGGTCACGGGAACTTCTCTGCCACACAATGTTTTGATGATGGCGACACACTCGTGGTCCTCGCCTACTCCACCTCAAAATATTTTGCCCACTTTATTACTTTTCCTCCAATTCCTATCATATCATTATTAGATTTGATATATACTTAAGTAATTATTTTACAACAATTACAATTCTGTTATCTATCATACGGCAGTTTTCCTTAGCCAGTAATAACCAGTTGACAAACGCATTTGTCTGACTCTTCTTTATATTTAGCTTTAATACCACACAGTGTGACTTCTATACGATTTGAGAATATTCCTAAAGTATTACTTTTATTTTTACTTTTAATTATTTTTGGAATATAATGATTGTCACACACTATTGAAAACACACTACAAGTATATACCAGATGCCAGCAGGATCAGCTGACACCTTACCAGCTGATTATATCAGCGGGAGTATTTAACTAACTCAGCTGCCCAATAAAAGTTACGTAATATCAAAAGCCAATGCGTCATGCATTAGACAAATGACACTCTTTATTAGTCAATTTTGCTATAACATCTAAAGTATTCCGAAAGGTATAATGATATATCCATCCTACGTTGTAGATCGAGCAACAACTACGTCACTTGTCTGTTGGTTTTTCCCGAATACAGTGTCAAGCGGCTTCAAGCCTCAAGGTCACTTCTTTCCTACTTCCGAAATAGTAAACACCCGTAACATTTACGAACATACGTTTATTTAATATTGTATTTTGCAATGAAATTGCGTACAGTTTTGGCCCAATAATGTAAAAAAAAAAAAGTTGATAAATACAAGTGACTAGAAAGATTGTTATATTTGGGTGGTTTATTTCTATAGACTCAGTTATCCTGCCCCGAAGAGAGAGGATGCAATTACTGTAGGATGAACCTATCAAGGGTCAGAGAAAGTTCGATTACCAGATTGATGAGGACATACTGTACTTGAAAATACTGGCAATATAATATATATATATGTTTTCATAATATCTTAATTTCTGTAACAGTTGATATCAACTGGAACAATGAACCAAACGACATAAATAATACTGTAACTTTATTTGTAGAAACTCTCAAGAGAAATTGCCCAATTCCAACTTGCCAGAGAGTGTTGTGACGGAAATTGAAATTGAAATCGAAATACTTTATTGACAATAAAACTATTACAACAAAAGGACAGGGTAGTATACTATTCCCACCCTTACCTTTGGAATCCCCTTCTGGGGCTTACAAAAAGTTATACACAGGGCCGGATTTACCTACTTGTGAGTCCCAGACCAAACTCATCAGTGGGCCCCCAAATTTATAGAAATGTTTGCATGTTTCAATAATCAATATATATATATATATATATATATATATATATATATATATATATATATATATATATATATATATATATATATCTTGATAAAATCACACGGGAAAAGGGAAGCAACGGAGCACCTTAGCTTTCGTCTTTATTCAAGACATCTTCTGAGGTAACTGGATTACATGGACAGAGAGAGGCTTAAATATACAGTGACCTGTAGGGGTATCGAGATATTAAAGTTGTCTAGCACTCAGGATGGAAGGAAACTCTAATGTGGTTTTCTTGTATAATATATAAGTTATATGATAGACAGTCTGGTGCTGGAGGTGCTGTGTGGTGAGGGGCTGCTTGGTAGAGACGTGCGGTGAGTAGCTTGTCGAAGGAGGTATGTGTGCAGGAGCTCCGTTAGAGAAGATGTTGCCTGTTGCTGGCCTCCTGGTTGAATGAAATGTTAACAGTGTGGAGCTTGCTGGAGGAGATGTTGCTTGTTCAAGAAGATTGGTCAGAATGCATCTCAATGGAGAGACAGAGCTTATATACACCCAGCAGCGGCTATGAGTCATGGTGGGAAAACCCGAGAAGTAGCCGGTGACTAGTTCCGTTGCTAAGATACGGCGGGCAATGGAATGCGGATACGCTTGGTTGCTAGGGAAGGCGGTAACAGGTGGTGGCGTGGCAGCTTGTAGGGGAGACGTCCACTACAATACTCCCCCTCCCCTCCCGGCGCGGCGGGAGGCTGGATGTTGTCCGGGTTGTGTCCCACACATAACACATACCGGGCAGGTGTATGTACGACTCGACCGCTACGTGTAACAACTCCGTCCAGTGACACAAAACCTGTGGGAGAATTAGGAGGAGAAAGAGGGTTTGGGATTAGAGGAGGTTGTACAAGCAATGGTTGTTGTGCTCCTGCTGCTGCAGGGGCTGCGTCAGGAGGAGGGTCCATGGCAGGAGCAGGTTCAGGTTCTATGACAGGAGGAGGGTCTATGACAGGAGCAGGTTCTATGATAGGAGGGAGGCTTACTACAGGTTCAGGTTCTATGACAGGAGCAGGTTGTACATGAGGGTGAAAAGAGGGTGCCCAGAAATGTCGTGGGCGTGGTGTTGCTGCCGGTGGTAACTGCGGGTGGACTGGTGCAGGCGTAGTTTGTTGATGGTGCTGCTGGGCTGGGGGCCCGACGGGTAAGGCGGCCGGTTTGACTCTGTCTATGCTGACGGTGTCATGTCTGCCATTCCGGATAATTGTCAGGAACTTTGCAGAACGGGTAACCACCTGGAAGGGTCCATCGTAGGGGCGTTGTAATGGGTTGCGGTGAGCATCATGCCTGACGAAAACATACTCGGCTGTGAGTAGTGCAGGAGGGATGTGTTCAGGGCGCCGAGTAGGCTGGCGTGGAGCAGTAGCTCTGAATGCAGAAACTGCTTGTCGTAGCTTTTGGAGTAAGTCGTGACGAACGGCTGGAGTGGCTTGATTGGGATCAGGAGGGAGTGAGAAATCCCCGGGTAGCCGAAGGGGCTCGCCTAGTGTCAGATCTGCTGGGCTACAGTCCATATCCTCCTTGTGTGACGCACGGATGCCGAGGAGCACTAAGGGAAGCGCATCAGTCCAGCTGTAAGGGTCGTGCTGTGCCTTGAGCGCGTCCTTCAGCTGCCGGTGAAAACGTTCTACCATGCCGTTGGCTTGAGGGTGGTATGCTGTAGTGCGTTGTCTAGACGTGCCGAGGAACTGTAGGAGGTGCTGCCAGAGTTGTGACTCAAACTGTACTCCTCGGTCAGTGATTACGGTAGCGGGGGGGGCCAAAACGGGAAACCCAACCGGACATGAAGGCGCGGACAGTAGTCTCTGCTGTAGCGTTGGGCATGGGAATTGCTTCTGTCCACCTGGTGAAACGGTCGATGCAGGTGAAGATGTAGGTGCTACCGTAGGATGATGGAAGAGGTCCCACGATGTCGAGGTGTACTACTTGAAAACGTCCTTTGGGAATAGGAAAGGCTTGTAAGGGGGCCCGTATGTGACGATGTATTTTGGAGGACTGGCAGGCTAGGCACTGGGCAGCCCATTTCTTAGTATCAGACTTGATGCCGGGCCAGACGACACGTTGCGTGAGGAGGCGCTGGGAGGCCCGCACACCCGGGTGGCTGAGACCATGGATGCGGTCGAAAACAGCGCGGCGGTGGACGTGAGGCACGAACGGTCTAGGCTGTCCACAGGATACGTCGCACCACAATTTTATCTTTGTGCCAGGAACAGGGAGTTCTTGGAGTATGAGGCCTGAGGGGGATGTCTTGTAAGCTGCCAGGTCTTCGTCTTTCTCTTGAGCCGCGGCTAGCTGCCCATAATCAATGGGTGGAGATGAGGGAAGAATGGTGGATATACAACGAGAGAGGGCGTCGGCGATCTCGTTGTGGCTGCCTTTAATGTGTTGGACGTCGCTGGAGAACTCCGAGATGTAAGCCAAGTGGCGCAGGACACGAGGTGTATGTGACTGGGAAGCTGAAGCGAAAGCGTGGACGAGGGGCTTGTGATCAGTGAAGATGGTGAACTGACGGGCCTCGAGGAAGTGTTGGAAATGTCTGACAGCCAAGTATATGGCCAGGAGTTCTCGATCAAAAGCGCTGTACTTGAGGTGTGGTGGTTGAAGCCGTTGTGAGAAGAAAGCAACGGGCATGAAAGTTCCGTTGATCTCCTGCTGTAAGACGGCGCCCACTGCAGTAGAAGAAGCGTCTGTTGTGAGAGTGGTCCGGGCGTTAGGTGCGGGGTGGGCCAGGAGGGTGAGGCGTGTGATGTGCTGTTTGATAGTGGTGAATGCCGTAGTAGCCTCTTGAGTCCACATGAGAGACTTGTGAGACTTCTTTGGGCGTCCCTTGAGAAGGTCGTGTAGGGGGGCTAGGACGGTGGCAGCTTTGTCAATGAAGCGGTGGTAGTAGTTGACTAAACCCAGGAACTCCCGGAGTTTCTTCGCCGTTTCAGGTTTGGGGAACTCCCTAATCGCGGTTATCTTCTGTGGTAGGGGTTGTATGCCACTGGGCGAGACTCTGTGACCGAGGAAATCGATGGCCGAGGTTCCAAAGACGCACTTAGCAGGATGAACTTTCATGTTGTTGTTCTGCAGGCGTTGGAGAAGGAGTTGTAGGTGGTGGTGGTGCTCGGCAGGCGTCGAAGATGCGACGAGGATGTCGTCAATGTAGACGGTGACAAAATCGAGGTCGCGAAGCATATGGTCCATGAACCTCTGGAAAGTCTGTGCTGCATTGCGTAAGCCAAAACTCATGAAAGTGTACTCGAAGAGTCCGAACGGAGTGGTGATGGCTGTCTTCTGGGTATCTGCCGGTGCTACTGGGATCTGGTGGAAGGCACGCTCCAAGTCGATCTTCGAGAAGATAGTCTTGCCATGAAGTTTGTGGTGAAAGTCCTGGACATGCGGAATAGGGTACCTGTCAGGTTTGGTGACGAGATTCAGGGCTCTGTAGTCGCCACACACCCTCCACTCGCCGGGTGTTTGCTTAGGAACCATGTGAAGAGGCGATGCCCAGGGACTCCTTGAAGGGCGAATGATGCCGTCTTGCAGTAGTTTGTTGAATTCTGCTTTGGCTGTGTACAGGAGCTCAGGGCGCAGGCGGCGAGGGCGTGAAAAGACTGGTGGTCCTTTGGTTTCGATGTGGTGGAAAATTCCCGACGTAGGTGGTGGGGGTAGGGAGACTCGGGGTGAGAAAAGCTCCTTGAATTCGTCGAGCAGGGAGGAGAACTCGTTGGAAGGCGCAAGACAGGTGATAGCGTCCGTGTGTCTGGCACGAGAACCCTGGATCTTGCGTGCTGTAGGCTCATGAATGAGGCATAGATGACTTGGTTTGACGCCGAGCTTGTGGAAGGTGAGGAAGTCGAAACCAAGGATGGGTTGAGACACGTCTGCTATCACGAATAACCAACGCAGAGTCTTGGGCAGACCGAGGTCTAAGGCGAGGGTGCGTACGCCGTAGGAGGCGATGGAGGTACCGTTGGCAGCGAACAGGTCATACGAGGGTTGCTTTGACTTGTCTCGTAGTGAGGGAGGGATGAGGCTGACCGATGAACCGGTGTCGATGAGAAACTTCTTGCCGGAGGTGCGGTCGGTGACGCGCAGTAATGAGACGCCTGGAGGGACGGAGGCTGAGGCGTCTACCAGCCTCCGGTGTTGCCGTTTCCCGAATAGGTGCAATAGGGCTCACAGTTTCGAGCATAGCGGCCGAAAGTCTGGTGATACCAGCAGAGGGTAAATTTGTTGTGCTGGGGGTTGGCTGCTGTGTGTCGGAACTTGTAGGGCGTAGTGTGTGAGTCAGGAACCGGCGCAGCAGCGGGTATGGAGGAGCAGAACTGCTCAACAGTGTCCATCCTGCGGTTCAAAATTTGCAACAGGTCCTTGATGTCTTGTGAGGAATTGCTCGGCTGAGGGGTGTTGACCCGGCTTACAAGTTCGATGGTAGGTACTGGTGTGACCGTGGCGGCAAGGGGTGCAGCAGCGCATTCGTTAAAAATTCTATCTGCCGCGGTTGCATATAGTTCCGGTGTCGTAGAGTAATCTACTGCGGACAGGATGTTGCGTACTTCTGTGGGTAGCTTTTGTGCGTGAAGCTGGCGCAGGATAGAGTCGGGGAGTCTGTCTGTGTGACGGGAGTTCAGCCGACACATCTCCTCCCAGAGACGTCCCGGGGTTGAGTTCCCGAGGGAGGTAGAGGATAGATCTTGCAGGAGATTGGGGCTGGTCTGTTGATAACACGTCTTCAAGGCAGCCCGCAGGGTAGCGAATTTGTTGTGATCTGGAGGGTTGGAAATGGTTTGTGAGACCCGCGTGGCCACTTCCGTGGGTAAGGCACAAAGCAGGGCGCAATACTTTTGTTCGTCGGTCGCTCGTGAGCCGGCGAGGGCTGCTTCCACATGGTCAAGCCAGTCCTCGACGTTGTGGTTGAAAATCGGCAGAGAGATCCGTCCGTCCTCCATCCTGTGTGAGTGCTTATCTCCGGGAGTCACCATTGTAGGGGTATCGAGATATTAAAGTTGTCTAGCACTCAGGATGGAAGGAAACTCTAATGTGGTTTTCTTGTATAATATATAAGTTATATGATAGACAGTCTGGTGCTGGAGGTGCTGTGTGGTGAGGGGCTGCTTGGTAGAGACGTGCGGTGAGTAGCTTGTCGAAGGAGGTATGTGTGCAGGAGCTCCGTTAGAGAAGATGTTGCCTGTTGCTGGCCTCCTGGTTGAATGAAATGTTAACAGTGTGGAGCTTGCTGGAGGAGATGTTGCTTGTTCAAGAAGATTGGTCAGAATGCATCTCAATGGAGAGACAGAGCTTATATACACCCAGCAGCGGCTATGAGTCATGGTGGGAAAACCCGAGAAGTAGCCGGTGACTAGTTCCGTTGCTAAGATACGGCGGGCAATGGAATGCGGATACGCTTGGTTGCTAGGGAAGGCGGTAACAGGTGGTGGCGTGGCAGCTTGTAGGGGAGACGTCCACTACAGACCCATTGGAATTTTTAGACAAGCTTAATGATATTGTCCCAAGTATCATATTCAAAATTGAAAGATAAATAAATGGATCCCTTCCATTCCTTGATATGCTTATCATGAGAAATGGCCAAAACTACAAATTTAAGGTATACAGAAAGCCCACACAGGTAGACAGTTTCATTTACTTTCTATCGAATCACCTGGAGTCTACCAAAATGTCAGTTTTTTCTGCTATGTTCTTAAGATGTCTGCGTATTTGTGACTGAATTTATTGACGATGAATTGAAACACATTCGTTCCATTGCACAGAAACTCGGGTACCCTTCTGTGTTTGTTGATCGTTGTTTTAAAAGGGCTAAAAAATCCTTTCATTCCTCTCAAACCAGGCAAATTCCTACACTTAAGAATATTTTGACTCTGCCCTATCGTAATGAATTTGTCCCGTTAGTTCGGTCCCTCAAGCTTCTGAATATTAATGTTGTTTTCAAGTATGACTCAACCATTACCAATATGTTAATAAGACAGCCCAAGTTTGAATGTAAATGGAAGTGTTTATTGTAGTCCATGTAGCAAATGTAATTGTAATTATGTAGGACAGGCAGAAAAAACACTGCAGCTCAGAATCAAACAACATAAGTACGGTATAATATCAGAACAGCATCTGAAAGCAGTGCCTTGTTTGTTCATGTTAGGAATAATAATCATCCCATTGCTTGGGATAAAAGCTTAGAAGTATTTAAATCATCATGTGTCACAGAAAGACTTCTGGTTCAAGCTAGTTTCATTAAGGAATTAAAATCAATAAACCTTAGTGATGGTCAGTTCAAAGCTGATAATATGTTACATAAATTTATTTGTCAGTGGCCCAAGGTTAAAAATGCTTTGAAAACCTTTGATCTAGATGTACAATAGTTCTTTAGTAGGTCCCTTATTTTTTACCTGACCTGACTAGTCACGTCACCCCCCCTTCTCTTAAGCTTGTAGGGTTTCGTGATATTATGTTGTCTAGCACTCAGGATGGATGGAAACTCTAAGGTGGTTTTCTTATATAATATAAGTTATATGGTAGACAGTCTGGTGCTGGAGGTGCCGTGTGGTGAGGAGCTGCTCAGTAGACACATTAGGTGAGTAGCGTGATGAAGGAGGTAGATGTGCAGGAGCTTCGTTAGAGAAGATGCTGCCTGTTGCTGGCCTCCAGGTTGAATGAGAACGGGACAGCGAGGAGCTTGCTTGGAGGAGGTGTTGCGTGTTCAGGAACCGAGAGCAGAATGAGAGAGCTGGTTGGTGAGGACGCTCAGAGAAGGACAGCTGGTGGGTCGCCATGCTCGCCGGCGGGAGCGAGGACCGCCAGGCAGGCGGAGGAGATGCGAGGGCCGCCAGGCAGCGGCGGAGGAGGAGGTGTTGCGTGTTCAAGAAGAGAGGCCAGAATGAATCTCAATGGAGAGACAGAGCTTATATACACAGCAGCCGTGAGTCACCCGTGGGAAACCCCGGTCTTTTGACTCCGTTGCTAGGATACTGTGGCATCTGGTGACGCCCCCCCCCCCCCCCTGGGCCGCTCGTTTGGTTGCTAGGGAAGACGTAGCAGGTGGCATGCGGCTACGCAGTTGTAGGGGGGACGTCCACTACAATACTCCCCCTTCCCTCCAGGCGGTGTAGGAGACTTGTTGTCTGTAGAGTTGCTTAGCACATGTGAGGCAGAACGGGCGGTGCATGCCTCATGTGAGACAACGGCGATGGCGTGGATGAGCCGGCCGCTGGATACAACTGTCTATATACACACTATCTGTGGGGGGAGAGAGGGAGAAAAGGGTGTGTGGAGGCGATGAATGTTGTGCTTCCCTCACGGCAGGTACAGGGTCGTCAGATGCGCCTGCTGGGGTGTGTGGGCCTGGGTCAGGAGCAGGGGCTGCGTCAGCAGAAGCGGATGAGGGCTCGTGACAGCAGCTGGGTCCACGACAGCAGCAGGGTGCAGGACATTAGCAGGGAGTACCTGAGGGAGAAAAGAGGGGTGTGTGGGTCCGCACTCAGGAACAGAGGCCGCGTCAGGGGCGGCAGGGGTTACTGCTGGGCCGGGGTCGGCGTCTGAGGCAGGACGGGTGTGCTGGGGTCGGTAGGACGTGGTGCTTGGGGCAGGAAGAGGAGCTGGTGTCTGCTTAGAGTAGCAGAGCTGCTCTAGGGTGTCTAACCTGCGGTGTAGAGACAGTAGTTGTAGAGCCGATGAGAGCTGCTTCTGTGTGGCTAAGCCAGTCTTCCATGTTGCTTGAAGACTGGGAGCGTGATCAGTTTCTCCTCCATCCTGTGTGAGTGCGAATCTCCGGGAGTCACCATTGTGGGGTTCAGGATTGTTTGGTTCACATTCAGGATGGGATGGAGAAAGGAAACTCACAATGTGCTCTCTATATACATGTTGTATTGGATGTACAATGCAGCTTGGTGCTGGGGAGGCAGCATGGTTACAAGCGTGATGTAGAGGACGCTCAGAGAAGGACTGCTTGTGGGTCGCCATGCTCGCCAGCGGGAGAGAGGACCGCCAGGCAGGCGGAGGAGGTGTGAGGGCCGCCAGGCAGCGGCGGAGGAGGAGGTGTTGCTGGCTAAAGCTGTAGGTAGAAAGAAAGAGGTCGATACGATACGAAGTCTTTAGTTAAGAGGTGAAAGAAGATTATTAGGGGTTGAAGGAAAAAGTGGTGAAACTGAAATACAGTTGGAGTAGAGAGAATCTGGGCTCAACCAGATCGCTTCATCTTTCTTATTGGTATTTTGTCTTTGTTCTGCTCCCTTGGGTCGTCAGACCTTTGTATTAATATTGGTTTATTTACATAATGCTGCTTATTATTATTATTTTTATTATTGTTGGAGTTAGTGAGCTCGCCCAGGTCCTTGTGTAACTGGGAAGGTAGTCACATTTTTTTTTTTTTTTTTTTTTTTTTGAGGTGTTAGTTAAGTGTTAGTTGTATTAGTCTAAAGGTACACTGTATGGAGAGGCCTGCCAGGTTCTTAGTGGAGCTGGTTGGTCACTCTCATCTTTATTCCTCTAATAATGTTTTATGTATAAATGTGTATATTGAGGCAGGAGGTGGTTCAATTACTTCTTCCTGGCTGATATAGCTTGGAGGGTAATCACATTATTATTATTATTATTATTTTTTTTGTTTGTTTTTTTTGTTTTTTTTTTTTTGAGTTAGTGAGCCCGCCCAGGTCCTTGTGTAGCTGGGAGGGTAGTCACATTTTTTTTTTTTTTTTTTGCTAAAATGTTAGTTTAATGTTAAATGTTAAATCTTAAATATTAGTTATGTTAGTCTAAAGGTACACTGTATGGAGAGGCCTGCCAGGTTCTTGTGGAGCTGGTAGGTCACTCTCATCTTTTATTCTCTCTATTAATGTCTTATATGTATATTGGGGCAGGAGATGGTTCAATTACTTTCTTCCTGGCTGATTTAAACCAACTGTGTTCTTGGAATTCTTCGTTGTCTATATTATTTATCCAGTTTTGATATGTTTCTGTGTTAAGTTCAGTCACTTTTTTCCAAATATTTACAGCTTTGTTGTGTATATCTACATTAATTGCTAAGAGATTTGCTCTCTTATGTAGCTGTTCATTACTGATGTGGTCTGTATATTTTATGTTATATATAAATCTAAGGGCTATATTTTGTACTGTTTGTAACCTTTTAATGCTCGTTTTACTAAGGGTGTTCAATGGGATAGGTGGGTAGTCCATAATTGATTTGACAAGGGCAATATATATCTTTCTCTTGTTATTAATGCTAAGGTTCTTAAAGCGTTTTATTTTTGATAATCTTATTCTTGCCTGTCGTTCTTTATCTTTTAAGTATGTTATATATCCTCTTTTTGTTAGTTTTAGTCCAAGCATCCTACCTTCAGTGTCGTATGGGTATAGTTCCTGGTCGACTATTACTGGACTTGTTTTAATCTTGGCTATTGGTATTATCTTGAATTTGTTCTTATTTGTCCTGATTTTCCATTTTTTCTCAAAATCATTTATGTTTTTTATCGCTCTTACCGTGTAGAGTGCCATAAATTGAGTTGATTTTCCTGGGTATGATACTATTTGAGTAATATCATCAGCAAACATTACATATTCGCTAAAGGGGGTAGGTTGAGGTGTGTCTGAAGTATAAATTGTATATAGTGTTAGAGAAAGGCATCCTCCTTGAGGTACTCCACTCTCAAGATTAAACATAGTTCCCAAAAAGTTTCCAATTTGAATTTGTGCTCTCCTACCATCTAAATAGTTACACAATATTCTTAGCAAGTATTCATTAAGTCCCAAACCTTATCAAAGGCCTTAGAAACATCCCTTAAAATTATATTGATCTGGTTACCCTTGCTTTTTTCTATTGCAATTATTTCCGTTATTATGGCTATTGCAGTTAGGGTATTTCTATTGGGCATAAATCCATGTTGTCTATTGTTAGTTTTCCCATGTTGTGTTAAAAAGGCTATAAGTCTTGTATTTAAAATTTTTTCCAATAGTTTCCCAGTAATTTCTAATAAAGATATTGGCCTGTAGTTTAATATTTCCTTATTGTCCTTACCCTCCTTCGGAATAAATATCATTTTGGCATATTTTAGTTTGTCTGGAAAGTAACCAGTTATTAAGCATGCGTTATAAATGTTTAATAGTGTATTTAAAATGTTTTCAGGTAGATTCATGATCATATTTCGTGTAATACCTGTGAGCCCAGGGGCTTTTTCCTTAAACTTCCTCAGACAGTGCATCATTTCTCCCATTGTTATTATTTGATTATTTGGTAATAAGTTATAGTCTATATATTGCCTTGGGGTGATTCTATGTATATGTCTTCCCATCTCTTCTTCTATCCTTTCTTCGTGTTCACTATCAAAATCTTCATTTTCCTCATCTGATATTTTAAAAATTTTTACCCATTCCCTTTTGAATGCTGACTCTTGTTCATTTTCCTCGTGCAATTTTATTCCGTTTTGGTCTTTAATGTATGGTGTTTTTTGCTTGTTGTGCCCTATCATCTTGTTTATGGAAGTCCAAAATGTTTTTGTGTCTTTAGTCATGTCAGCCGCCATTATAATATCATTCCATTTTTTATTGTTTGCTTCCTTACATGCGTCTCTTAATTTTATCTGTAGTGCTATCTGTGTCGTATATAGCCATCTGTTACTGCCATGTCTTTCCATATACCTGTTTATTTCATTGTAATAGGTCTGGGTTAATTTAACTTCTTCTGGTAGTCTGTTGTTGGGTAATGTTCTAAAGTGTGAAGTAGGAGTGTGTTTGGTTATAGATGTTTTTATTGCTGAGTGCAGTCTGTCCATTTCTGAGTCTATATCTTCTGTTGTTTTCCCTTGTAGGTTAATCGAGTGGTGACTACTTAAGTCGTCTTTGAAGCTGTCCCAGTCTGTTTTACTCATTTTCAGCCTCTTTTTTATTGGTATCTGTATGGGGCTTGTTGACAGTGTTAGTATAATTGGCAGATGGTCACTGCCTGTAAGAGGTCCCTGTATTATATGGTAATTGAAAAAGGCTTTGTTGTTGGTAAAAATTTTGTCTGGTGTCGATTGTGTATTGTGATTTCTCCAGGTTGGAAAGTTAGGACCCAGATGATTGATTTTCCCTAAATTTATTAATTGATTAAGGGCGTTTCCCACGACGTTATTATTTGTATTGTCAAAAATCCTATGTCTGGCGTTAAAGTCTCCTAAGATGTACATCGGATGACTACTGTTAGCCAATTTTAATAGGTCTTCTATAGGTAAGTAGGGTCGTCTCGGTGGCAGATAAGTAGTAGCAATTATTACATCTCCTTGAGTTGTATTTATTTTTATTGCCAGAAATTCTTCCTGGAAGTCATCAATTAGTTTAAATTTTAAGTTTCTTTTAACCGCTATAGCTACTCCGTCATTTTTCTCGCCCGATTTGTTTCTTTGGTTTACATAATAGTTAAAGAGTTTTATGTTGTTGTTTTCTGTCTCACCGTGACTGTTTATTAGTATAATGTCTGGGTCAATTTCTTGATATATATTACTTAGGTTAATTCTCTCGGTGTTCCAGTTTCTTACGTTGTGTTGTATTATTCTTAAAGTTCTTACTGTTTGTCTATTGTCCATTATTTCTTATACTTGGATTGTAACTGTTGAAGTGGAGACCTATCATCCTGTTTCCCGCTTCTGACTCTTCTAAACTCTGACGGGTCTACTATTTTAAAGTCATTGGTCGTAATCTTTAGTTTGTCCGTAGCAATTAGTGACCAGACGTAATCTTCACTTAGGGATTTTTCTTGATATGTCCACTTGTATATCCCTCCTTCACAGTTTTTTACTATTGTCCCTCCTGTTGGTCTCGATGTTGGGATTCCATGTTTTGTTGTAGTGATAACTTTTAATCCTATATCTTCAGCAGATTCAGGTTGTATATTGTGTTCAGTTTCCATCTTATCTTCTCTCCTCCTACTCCTTTGTCTTATAGTCTGTCCTTTTGTTATTTCTATTTTCTCTTTGTCACTTCTAGTCATTTGTCTGGGATCTCTATCAGTCGCTTGTGTTCCTTGTGTATCAGCTCTTGCTCCTTGCTCAAACCTTTGTTTGTCTAGCTGTAGTCTTTCGCTCAGTTCGCTTGCGTATGTTGCCTGAAATAGTTTTTCGGATTGTGGATTCTCTGGAAATATCATCTCTGGTAGGTTATTCAATTTAAACATTTTCCTTAATTCCTCATTGTATGATCCGGGTGCAATGATATTGTGCAAATGTGCATGGATCATACTAATTATTACCTTATCATGTATTGGCTCACTTAGGTTTAATATGGTGGATTCTGGTCTATGAGCCTCTTGGACCGCTCTCTTGGCTATTTCGACGTATGTCGTATCCTTCTTGTCTTGTTCCTTTTTCCTTGTTTCTTGTTCCTTGTACTTTATCATGTGTTTTTTTATTGGGCATGCCATGGCTAACGTCCTATGTCCTATGTATGCATTCCCGTTTCTCTTACAGTTGAAACATCCAACATATGTATTCTTACATTCAGTGTAGGTATGGTCGTCGCCTGCACAATCTGAGCAGTACTTTTTTTCTTTTTCCGGACAGTCTCTCGTTGTATGTTCTTCATATTTGTAGCAAGAGAAACAAGTTTGCAGACTGATGAATGTCTCCTTCTCTATTTGATGTGGTGTGACTGACATGTTGAATATTAGAAAGCCCTGTTGTAAAACTTTCTCAGCCATTGACACTTCTTCAAAAGTAATCTTAAAAACATGAGTATAATCTTTTATCTTAATGACTTCTTCAATCTTCATCCACCTGTTTTGTCGTTCCAGTTTATCTTTCAGGTCTTCAGAAGTCTTCCTCCCGATCTCTTGGTCAACTTGACGAACGAAAAGTGATCTTTTTGCTTTTTGTTCTGGTGGCATGACCACAACAAGGCCTTCATTATAAAATATATCTCTGGCTTCTTTTGAAAGGATTTTATCTGAATCAAAGTCATCTTTGCAGATTACTTTAAAACCTTCATTTGTGTTGAATATTCTTGTAAGTGGGACTTGCAATTTGTTGTAAGTGATTTCTGCCACTTTTCCCCTTCCAATAGAGTGTCCCTTATCTCTATGTTTTATTCTAATGCTTGTTGTCATCTTCTTGATTACATCTAATCCTACCTATAACACAGGGCTCCTGCCTGGGAGCAGTGACCCCGCCCCCCCCCCTCTTGGACGGGCGTCGGGCTCGTAGGGTTCTGCACCCAGGTTACCTGTGACTATAGTTATATCTAAGAAAGTTTCCACCTACCGGTGACCCCCGGACAAGGGGTGCCCTGCACTATCACAGGTTCCCTTGCCGGATCGACCGTATCGCTAAGTCCCGCCTCCCGTTCAAAGAACGGAGTGCATGAGGGGGATGAAAAAAGGAAAGAGGAGTTAGAGAGTAGAAACAGCCTACCTACCACGCCACGTTCGGTTAGCCAATCAGAGCACCGCAGCAAACGTGCATGTATCACGCCACCGTGGGGCACCACTGATTGGCCACTCCAGGACGTAGACGCACGGGTAGTAGTCAAAATTTGGGGAGCCCAAATATTTGTTTTCCAGATGTTGGAATTTTTCGTACAATCTGTGATGGTAATTACACCGTCACTATGTTGAGTAAGTACAATCACTAGGATTGAGTGTCTTATCACAACAAAGTTGCAGACTGCTCAAACATGCAGCAAAAAAGGCAGGTCTTCGCAGCTCCAGGTCCAGCAGTCGAAAGAGGTCACCACGAGGTCAGGTCTTAAATAGCGGGGGTAGGCGTGGCTTAGTAGTTGACCCCCGCTCCGTGATGTATGGCGGCGCTGGTTGACCTAGACCACGAGGCATACACTGGGGAATTGGTGGGGTCGGCTACTCAGCGACAAACAGCGTTTGTAGGGGAGAAATCCACTACATACTCAATCAGTTTATCATCAATTGTCAGCCAGTTAGCTGGATCACTTGATACACACAAATCAACACAGACACCTTGTTCCACAGAATGTGGATGAAGCTTCAGTCACAGGTGGTACTTCCATTGCTGTAGGTGCTGATTTACTTAATCTCTGTGACTGTGACTCAGATGACCTCGCTTCATCATCTGAATCATGAAAGTGAACATCTACTGTGTCATCCCCTGGGAGTTTACTGTCACTGGTACTTGGCTCTGAATCTCCTTTTGGTTTAAAAAATGTTGTCAGCTTTGGAACTGATTGCAGTTGTGCAGCTTTGGCTGCTTTTAACTTTCTCTTTTGTGAGCCACTCAGATATTTTTTTCAGGGACGACATATTTATCTCATGAGAATCCCCAAGAATAATCTGTAAGCAAAAAAATAGAGTAAGTCTATAAGAGATACCAATATCACAAAAAATGGACACAAAAACACACGTAATATAACACTGAAGTCCATTTAATGCAACATGTAAAATATCATAAGTAAATAATGAGTGCCGCGTACACAATATGAAATATCTCTGAGATGAGGATGAGAAGATACTGACTGGCTGAGGGAGCTGTCAGCAAACCAACGGTAACCCTGACACGTAGTAAGCGTGAAACGATCCTGTCCTTCACACGTCAAGGCCCTGAAGGTTTCTTGAACTTCATTCTCTCTCTCTCTCTCTCTCACTCTCTCTCTCTCTCTCTCTCTCTCCAGTATATATGCATGTATAGATAGCTAGATAAATAGATAGATAGACAGATCGATGGTGGGACACAGACATTTGAAAAAAAAAAAGAAAAAGATATATATATATATATATATATATATATATATATATATATATATATATATATATATGCAAGTAAATCACTGTAGGTGCGCGTGATCTAGGTATATGCTGATAACCACCAGGAAAGAAGAAAACACGAAGTGAGTCTGTACTCACCCCTGAAGATGTCAATTACACGAAAGCGCTTGGGAACTTCGTGTTTTCTTCTTTCCTGGTGGTTATCAGCATATATATATATATAAATATATATATATATATATATATATATATATATATATATATATATATATATTTTTTTTTATTATTATCTTATTTTATCTTATTTTCTTCAATTTACTATAGGGCCTAGTCCGTGGCCCACCTGAGAACCACCCTATGGCCCACCAGTTGAAGACCACTGCTGGCCTATACTTATTGTACAGGGGCCCCATACTCCGGGCCCTATACTTATTGTACAGGGGCCCTTATGGTTGTGAATATATTATATAATGAAATACTCGGTGTACACTTGAAACAGGGTTATATGCTGGCACGCTGAGCGACAAATTAGTTTCAGTGGGCCCCCAGATACCTGTGGGCTCTAGGCCAATGGCCTACTTGGCCTATTGGTAAATCCGGCCCTGGTTATACATGTTATAAAAATACAATAATTATTTTACAGATGTGAAATATTTAATTTTGACATGAACACTGTACTGTACTACATTAAAGGGACAGATAATGTAACCTTATACTAAGTTAAAGATCATACATAACCTTGGAGCAAAATTTGTATACAATCCAAGAATTATTTTAATATTTCTATTATTAATCATCCAACAAACATTTGTCTTAAGAACATAAGAACATAAGAAAATAAGGAGTCTGCAATAGGCCGGTTGGCCTGTGCATGACAGCTCCTGTAGAGAGTTACTACCACTCTCTATCATCCATGAATCTATCTAGCCTCCTTTAAAAACTTTCCAGCGTTCCAGCACTTACTACAAAGTTGCTAAGCTTGTTCCATTCGTCCACCACCCTATTTTGAATCAGTTCCTTCCTATCTCCCTCCTAAACCTAAACTTATCCAACTTAAATCCGTTGCTACGAGTCCTATCCTGCTCGGATATTATAAGAACTTTATCTATATCCCCTTTATTGATTCCTTTCACCCATTTAAATACTTCTATCATATCTAACCGCACTCTTCGTCTTTCTAGGGAATGTAAGTTTAGTTTCTTTAACCTATCCTGATATGGAAGGTTTCTAAGTCCCGTAATCATTTTCGTCATTCTTCGCTGCACCGACTCCAGTGAATTGAAATCCAATCTATAATAAGGGCACCAGAACTGAACCGCATAATCGAGGTGCGGCCTGACTAGCGCAAGATATAGTTGCAATAAGACCTCTGCACTCTTATTACTTACACTTCTAGATATATAACCTAATACTCTGTTTGCCTTATTTCGAACATTAGCGCACTGTTTTCGAGGCCGTAGGTCTGGGCTTACAAGTACCCCTAAGTCTCTTTCACAGGTCGACTTCTCTAGGTTGATGTTGTTAAGGCTGTATACATTGACAGTATTTGTTCTTCCAATATTCAGTACGCTGCACTTGCTGGTGGTGAATTTCATTTGCCATTTTTCTGACCACTCCTGCAGTTTATTTAAATCCTCCTGTAGTGCATTTGCATCCTTCCCTGAATTAATCTGCCGCCCTATTTTGGTGTCATACGAAAACTTGCTTATGTCACTGCTGATCCCAGTATCTAGATCGTTTATGTAGATTATGAACAAGAGTGGGCCTAGTACTGACCCCTGGGGAACCCCACTGGTTACACAGCCCCACTCAGATTTAACACCATCTACGCTGACCCTCTGTGTTCTATCGGTGAGCCATGATTTTATCCAATTTAAACTTTCCCCTCGATACCATGAGCCTTAACTTTTCTCAGAATCCTCTGATGCGGTACTCTGTCAAACGCTTTGCTAAAGTCTAAGTAAATAACATCGTAATTTTCGTCGTCATTATCTACCACCTCCAATACTTTCCTAAAAAACGTCAGCAGATTTGTTAGACAAGATCTTCCCTTTGTAAACCCATGTTGAGAGTCGTAGATTAATTTGCTTTTCTCTAAATGTGATCCGATGCTATTTGCTATAATTGATTCAAGAAATTTCCCCACTACTAACGTCAAACTAATCGGCCGGTAATTTGACGCTGATGCTCTGTCTCCCTTTTTGAATATGGGTACTACATTTGCCTGTTTCCACAAGTCTGGCACAACTCCCGTGTCTAATGATTTTGTAAATAAATTTACAAGGGGCCGCTAAACTGTTACTTACACTCTTTCAAACTCGAGGGAAAATTTCATCCAGCCCTGGGGATTTTTTCTTCTTTAATTTATTTATCTTCTTAAGAACATTTTCTTTTCTGATAGTGATATTCTTTAATATCTCTTCTTCATTCCCCTAAATTTCAGTTCCACCTCTGGAATTTCCTCGTGAATTTCTTTTGTGAAAGCTGATAAAAAGTAGCTGTTTAATGCTTTGCTTATTTCTTCACTGTCATCGATCACTGCCCCCCTCCCTGACGTTAAAGGCCCAACTTTATCCTTGACCTTTGTCCTATATACCTGGAAATATCCCTTGGGATTCGCCTTGGGTTCTCTTGGTATCCTGATTTCGTAGTCCCTCTTTGCCTTCCTTACATTTTTCTTAACATTCCTAGATAGTTCATTATACCTATTTCTGAGCTGCTCCTCCCCTCCCTTTAATTTCTTATAAATTCCTTTCTTTATTCCTATGTCATGTTTAAGTTTTCTGGTCATCCACCTTGGCTCATTCTTATTTGACCTAATTTTTCTGTATGGTATATTTTGTTCTTGTGCTTTACATAGTAGACGAGTGAATATATTATAGTCATGTTCAAGTGTTGTGTCACCTGTGACCTCACCCGTTCCTACTGGGTACTGACCTGACTGTTCCCAGGCGACCTCACCTTGGTACCTTCTTAACCCCTGATAATCCGGCAATCGAAAGTTTGGGACTCTGACCATATTGTCATTGTTTTTCGTTTCCCAATTTAGGGTGAACCTGATTTCTCTGTGATCACTGTTCCCTAGTTCTTCCCCTATTGTGATATCTCTGATAACATTTTCTTTATTTGTTAATACTAGGTCTAATATATTGTCACGAACCCCCCCCCCCCCCTTTGGGGTGACAATTTCACGCTCCAGGGATGCAGACAAAGTCTTTACCCCCGCGCGAGACAAGTGTACTCTGTCGTTGCCATAGAATGGTTGCCAGTTATCAATGAATGTCCAACCATTGCTTACACAATGTTTTTCCAGTCGGCAATTTATAGCAATTGCCCTGGACAGCCATTCACAACCAACTCCTCTTCTAGGCAAGACACCACATCCTATTGGGATCCCTCCCCTATCTCTAATCTTCCCCAGCGCCTCCCTATACCTCTTGAAAAGTTCCTCACTCCTAACCTTTCCTATGTCGTTACCTCCCACACTAAGACACACTACTGGATTCGTACCCTCCCCTGACAAAACCCTATCTATCCTCTCAGCTACATGCCCCAGTGCCGGATTAACCATGAGGCACTTGAGGCACTGGCCTCAGGCCCCCAGACTCTCTGGGGCCCCCAAATCCAATCATTCTCGAAGTTGAAGAATATAAAACATGAACATCGTTCAGCGATGTCCCAGCAAAGTCTCAATTTTCTATCTCTTACGAATATTAAATGTGTTATTTTGCAGAAGCTTAATATTGATGAAATCATTGATAAATTTGGGTTTATTTTGTTCTTGTTATTTACATATACCTTAAGGGTAGGGGGCCCCAAGTTTATCTGTGCCTCAGGCCCCTATTAAACTTAATCCGGCCCTGACATGCCCGATCCCAGCCCCAGGAAAACACACCCTAATCCTACGTTTCCTATCTCTTGCACAAAAAGTCCTATCTTTAAAGTAGTGATCTCACTATTCCTGTATGGTTGGATTTTTTCACATCCCAATACATAAAGTTGTAGTGTATGAGCATCCCTAAGATGACACAGTTGACAAGGTTGACCCGCCCCTCCACTTATCTGCCAGCAATATTTGTATCCCAACCTTAGTCTCATTATAACAGTGTCAACAGATGGTAAGTTAGTCCAGTAAGTTACACTGGTGTTTTGTAAAACATACAAATAATGCTGAAAACTCGCTACATATGGCAATCACCTCTTTTGTTTTTTCCCCTCCCTCTCTTTTTCTTTTCATTTCCCTCTTTATCGTTCTAATACTTACATTGCTAACAATATTTATATACATCTTTTCTGCAGATTTTCTGGCCAATTTGTCAGCCTTTTCATTTAAATGAATCCCCACATGTGATGGAATCCATACGAACTACACAATTTCTTTACATTTCTCTATAGCAACCTGAAGTCCTTCACAAATTGCCTGTGGTTCAGCCAGCGTGGATGAGGTGCTGTTTCTAATTCTTTTTTTCCCCTCAAGCTGTAAAATATCTACTGCAATGCATCCTTCCTGCCACCGTCTATACCTTAAATAAGTTTGTAATGAAATGCAACATTTACCTACTCTGTACTATATCATAATATTATGCAGAAGCCTTGCATACTCGGACACATTGTCAAGATCTGTTCTTTCGTTTAAGCACATTATTGTACGGGACAACCTATTATCTCCTCCTCTCCTAATGGTCTTAAGAGTAGCGGCTACAGCAAGTTCCTTTACTCCATGTTCTATACTTAGTAGGTCTAACTACATTCTCATTATTTCAATTCTAGTGTTCCGTTGACAACCTAAAACGATTCTCATGGCCTCGTTTTGTACCACTTCAAGCTTTTGAATAACTTTCTTACTGTACATTATAAGGATGGGAGCTGCATAGTTAATAACTGAACGTAGAGTACTGATATAAACCACCCTTAAAACAGAAATACCTACGCCATTTCCCTTCCATGCCAAAGCTCTTAAAGGTCTTGTGGGGTTTCGTGATGTTGAATCTCACATAGGATGGAGATGAGAAGGGAAACTCAGCTATGGCGGTTTTCTTATATAAATATAGTATATACATAACAGTCTGGTGCTGGGAAGTTGCTGCGTGGTAGAGGAGTTGCTGTGCAGGAGCTTCTTTAGAGGAGCTGTTGCGTATTGCAGGGCTCTAGGTCAGGGGCGATTCTACTGGGGGGGGGGGGGGGGGCAGGGGGCCAGGCGCCCCCCCCCCAGATTTTGGGCTGGCCCCTGGGTTGCCCCCTCCACATTTTATTCTCAAAATTGTAATTCTAAAAACATTCCCAAAACCAGTAAGTGAGTCAAGTGACTCAGGTAATGGGCGCGCCGCACGCCGCAGTGTGAAGAGCGTGATGTATGACGTGGTAGTGACGTCGTTGCCTCTCCATCTCATCTGTGATCGAACACAAGCATTGCACAATACATGGGGAGAGTGGTGGGCAGAAACCTATGAAGGCTTTGGCCAAAGAAGAAAAGATTGCCCTACTGAACAGCTTAGAAGACGACCTGAGGCTTTCAAGTAGTGAATCGGAAGCAGACAATCCGCGGCCAACAACAATAGAAGTGATAGACAGTTTTCAAGAAGTGATTTGTAAGAAGGAAAAGAAGAGGAGGCGAGAGTCGGCGAAGAAAAGTGAAGGAAGTGACAGTGATGAGATCGTGAATGATAGGAAGAAAAGGACGACACACACAGAAGAAAGCAGAAGGAATTCAACTGGGAATAAAACACAGCAGGTCTTGACTGAATCCAACACCCTTCAAGAGTCAGACCCCAGTGATTATAACAGTGACGGTAATGTTTCTATGGGAAACACTAGCCACAGTGGAAACAGCAATGCCATGGACCCGATCACCCTGCCCTCTGCCAAACAAACAAGTAAGCTGATGAAGTACTGCAGACAGCACTGTCCCAACATTCAATTCCGACAAGGTAAGAACCGGAACTTTATCAAGTGTCAGATTCATGAAGTCTATGAAACCCTTAGTACTGTTGGCATTGACGGGGTTGTCCTAGTGCCCCCCCCAGTAGACGCTGATGAATGTTGCCACTGTACTGCGCACATCATTGTCATCCCTAAAAATCCCATTTAATTCATATTACGCTACATAACATTCAAATGCACCGCGCTTGTAGAACCTCAGAAAACGGGAAACATTGATAAAGGACAACTCACCTACTCAATGTTCCTAGACCATGTGTTGTATTGTACCCAGATATAGTTATATCATATTAAGTGCATGTATTCATAGCATTAAGGATCACTCAGGGTAGGCATAAGATGAATGTTAAAGTCCAGTTGAGCCGGACTAGTGTACTGTAAGACTAAGTGTGGATCAGGGTTTGAAGGTCTTACTATTTACGTCTGTGAGCGTGTAGCGAACATAACTCCCACAGATATCATATGAAAATACATGAGAACAATGATCTGGAAAAAGGATAAAGGTATCAGAACTATGTGAGGCGTTGACAGTGATCCAGAAACTAAACTTGTAAGGAAATATCGTGTATGCATCGGTATGAATTTAATACACCTCGTATCCTCACGTGACATATACCCACGACAGGTACAGTGATCAGAGAACCTTATGTCTGTGTTCAAATTGTGCAATGTGTGAGAGGAGGATCCCTCATTACAGTTTTAAGTGAAGGTGATACACCCCCGCCATGATCATTCAGCCTTTGTTTCAAGGCGCGTCATGTACCCGCCTCGGGTGCCACGTTGATATAATAACCCCATGAATTTACCCCAAGAACTAGCAAACCAAGACCTTACCTTAGTGTGTAATTTAGGATTAAAATATGGGTTTATAAGGCATGAGTGACAATATAGCGAAAAGTGTTAAGGTGAGAACCCTAAGAAACAAAAGGGAAACTTAAGGCTTGGAAACTGTAGGCCTATGTGACGGGGAACGGCGGAGCACTGGCCTCAGTCTTTCCCGTTCTGCCGTCACCTCAGGTCAGTGTCCTAGCGGGCTATATCCCGCCCAACAATTAAGGTTGATAAATAGAAGTTACTACAGTTTAAAGCTTTGCCGGATATATAAGTGTGATAGGAATGTGTTAAGGGGTGGGATAACCGCCCGTCAGGCATTATTTCTCAGTCTTTCCCGTTCTGCCGTCACCTCAGATGCCATGTGGTCGGAGTACCATTGCCGCCCGGCCGCCATTGTCCCCTTGAGCGTCACAACAGGTGAGGATTACTCCCCGCTATGCCAGTCCACTGTGAACCGGTGGATTCCCAGCGCACCACTCCACATGAATAGTCACAACTAAGGAGACCGTGAGAAACTGCGGTCGTCACTTGGAGCGACCTATACTACCAGGCGTAGAAATAGTGCTGGTATGTCTCTAGGTGAAGCCCTCGTCTTTACCCACCGAGGGCGGTGTGCCAACGAGGTGCCCGTTGTGTATGCCTAAAAGTCACAAGGAGTCACATACTTGCAGGTATGGAGTGTAACAGGTGTGTTGAGATGGTGCTACTATGTATGATAACCGACGGTGCTATAGTCCACACAGGTGGAGCAGTCTGATGTGTTAAGGGATATTGTAAGAAGGAACGACCTAGGTACGGTGTTCACCGATTGTTATGCAATAAGTAGGTGGATGACACGCCATCAATGTAAGAGTCTGGGGCCCAGCTGGGTAACCACATTTCCGTTGTTCTTCTGAGGAAGGCCAATTCATGTATATGTTTTTACCAGTATGTTTTATAAGGAATAAATCAATTAAGACATGTTATGGTTTCACCCTTCTTTACCCTTATCGATCTGGTCAATGGAAAACCTAACCCAATGCCTAGTCCACTCTGCCCGCTACCTAACGAGCTACATGCTGTCCAGAGGGGGTCTGGTGGCAGCGACCCTTAGGAATTAAGATTAGAGTTAAGTTATCTCCTTAGATTTAGTGACCCCAGATCTGGCAGTATACCACATCCTAGTGAAACGATTCCCCCTATACGCTGACATCGAAGATGTGCGTGACTTTAATTCTAATATACTCAGTATACGTCGACATTACCGGGGACACACTCCACAAGCTGCTGTTATTGTCAAATGGAAGGGAAGGGTATGTCCAACCACTGTGGAAGCCCATCCAATCCTTCCACCACTTTATGCAGAACCCTATCATCCTGGGCCTGCATTTTGTGTTATCTGCTCTCATTGGGGTCACACCTTCACTGCCTGCTGCCGACGTGATCACACCAGATGTCGCTTCTGTTCACATAACCACAACTCTGCTGCCTGTGCCCAGAAAATCAAAGACCACCTTAATAGGGGTGGTGTGGGCTATATAGTTGGGCCCAGGTGCTGTAACTGTGGCGGCCGGCACAATGCTGACTCACGGCAGTGCCCCAGTCGCCCATCTGTCCCAGGGGAGAGGCCACCCCAAGGGTCAAGTCTACCACAACGCCCCCCCCCCCCCCACCTCCCAGTCTACTGGGACACCTGCCCCTGCCTGGCTTCACCAGGCTGCGCCACAACAGCACCTACCATTCCCTAACTCAACCACTACTGAGCCTCCTCCCCGTCTCTACTTTGACGCTGTCAAGCCTCGTGCTCTCACCAGTGCCCCCGCACAACGCTGTCTCTACTTTGACGCTGTCAAGCCTCGTGCTCCCACCAGTGCCCCCCCCCCCCACAACCTCGTCTCTACTTTGACGCTGCCAAGCCTCGTGCTCCCACCAGTGCCCCCCCCCCACAACCCCATCGCTACTCTGACGCTGTCAAGCCTCGTTCCCCCACCAGTGCCCCCCACAACCCCATCGTTACTCTGACGCTGTCAAGCCTTGTACCCAAACCAGTGCCCCCCACAACCCCCCTCCAGTGATATGACACAGATCATGTCCCTCTTCCAAGAATTTACCAGTCATGTTGAGAAACTCTTCGTTACACTCTGTACCGCCATCTCCGACCTATATCGCCAACTCCTGCCCTTTGCTGACATCCAGTCACTCCCCTCTTTTGGTTTGACACAAGCTGGTAGTCCCCCTTTGAGCCCGCCCTGCTCATTGGTTATGTGTACTGCTCCCCCCGAGCCAAACTGTGCCTCATCTTCACATCACGTGGTGCCCCAACCTATCTACCCACCGCAAGCCACTCTCGCTCCTGTGTCTGTGCTGTCTCCACCAGGGCTACCTATTGGACCTAAGGACTCCACCCCCGGCTACCCATACTCCACCGACATGCCGGCACCTAAGGCCCATCCGTCCACGTCAGGGGTAATCAGTCTAATACACCACACTGGATAGCAATGCTACAGGACTGCAGGTACTCACCTGGAACATAAACGGGTCTCCTCTCGTCACGCTACCAATGGTAATAAGTATGAGAGTAAAAGAAATTGTTACTGACACACAGGCCCTCATAAAATGGTGGCAGCTCAGGCCCTCATAATATGACCACCAGAATAGAAGTCATGCAGCGTGAACTGATCCTACTCCCCGTCTGCGATCAAATTAGTGCTCACAATGCCATCCTTGGTGTTAAACTTCTTCGCAGTGAGCAACCGACTCCCCTGTCGCGCTCACTGAACTCACATCTTAACACCCTCCTGCGCCGGCCTGTCCCCATTACCTTTCCCTCCGCCTCTCAACAGTGGCCCGTTCACACTGCTGCTGACATCCTGCGTCATCACCTCTACACCCCCTCGACCTCTCTCCCTCCCGAGTACACTCATCCGCCTCTACCGCCGTGGACTTCCCCGAGTGTTGATGTTGTCGTCCACACCTTCCCTGGTCGTAAATCCACCCAACTGCTGTATATGCTCAAACTTAACTGCCTTGAGCAGATGAATGATGTCGCCTCCTCCCTTATGACCTCCCACCCTCCTATCCTCGTCTACTGTGATGGGTCTGTTACCACGCTGGGCAGCGCTGGGGCAGGTGTGTGGATTCCTGAGCGCCAGGCCCGCAGGAAAATCAGGGTCCACGACTGGGCCTCCTCCACTGATGCTGAAAGCATAGCCATCCTCGCGGGCATTCATGAGGGGGCGACCTATGCTCGTATTGAACCTCCTTATAATCAGTGACAGCACTTCTGTGCTAGCGAGGCTCAAATTACCCTCCCTCCCTCCTCCCGTGCCGCCCAACACACACTAGCCGCCGTCGCCGGGCTAGAACAAACTGATGACATCCGTGTCAAGTTTATTTGGATCCCGTCACATATAGGAATAACTGCCTGTGACACTGTTGATCGGTTTGCCAAAGAAGCGACACAAGAAGATATTGAAGTCACTCTCGCCCTCTCCCTGAATCATCTCAAATCTCGCATACAAGCTGTACAGTGAGAAGCATTCGACGAAAATTGGACACACCTGAAACAACGGGGTAGCGTCACACTATGCCACTATGACGCTGTAACAGGTGATGACAACCGCCACTACAAAGAGTATCAATCCCTGACTCGATCTCAACAGATTATGCACATGAGACTGCGCCTAGGGTACAGGTGCCTATGGGAGTACATTGGCAACCCTGAGCCTGGCCACACTGTTTGTAAACTTTGTTGCCAACCCGACTCTCACACCCTCTCTCACTACATCCTCACTTGCCCTATGACCTCCTACAGGTCCCCAGCCGTTACCAACACCTCTTCCCTCCCGGACCAGATATCCCTCCTCCTAGTCACAGGCCTGGCACTTGACATTATTAGGGACCTGCCACGCTTTGCCATAAACAGATGAAATGTACCGGGAACTCCCCCCCCCCCCACACTCTCATCATTCCGTCATTTTATGTAACTTGCTGACAAAACCTACGACCCTTCAGGCTTTTACGCCCTTAATCCATGAGTCATAAAGGCAAGCATGAACTTAGCATGCTTCCCAGATGGGAGCTGTAAACGCTTCTGCGCTTCACCTTGCACAGGATGTAAGGGGGTGCCCAATAAACTAGCCCCCTCGGGGGCAATCTAAAAAAAAAAAAAAAAATTGCTACGAACCTACCGTGCTTTCTTTGGCCTTGGTGATGCCGGTGACTTCCATTGTGACGACTGAGCTTTCGTTTCTGGGTCGTATCCATACACCCAAGACTCATCTCCTGACATGGCTCCCTGCGACTTTTGGCTGTTTTCTAAAATTAAGATGCCGCTGAAGGGTTCGAGATTTGAGGACACAAATGGTAAACGCCAAGCTCTTAAAAACTTCGCGATACGCATAGTGATGGTTTATGGCTGCCTGGGGAAAAGAAAATAACGCAGTCTCGTGTGTCGGTTAGTCTGTGTCGGCAATAATCGTTCTCTCTCATATATTTCTAATATATATATATATATATATATATATATATATATATATATATATATATATATATATATATATATATATATATATATATATATATATATATAAAACACTGACCGAAAACAAAAGATGTTACCGATTTTGTTCTGTCTATGTGGAGGTGTCTTTTTGTAAATGTAAGTTTTGTATATGTGTGTGTATGTGGGGGGGGGGGCGTGATTCTGTGAGTCACTCAAAACAACAGGGTGGGGTTGTGAGCACTCAAAACAACAGAGTGGGGTTGTGAGTCACTCAGAACAGTAAGGTGGGGTTGTGAGTCACTCTGAACAGCAGGGTGGGGTTGTGAGTCACTCAGAACAACAGGGTGGGGTTACTTTTACTTTTATCCTCTTCGCCACTGATCGGCTTGTTAGCCGCTTGGGCGATCGGTCATGTCTCTTTTCATTTATCTTCACCAAAAGATCGGCTCACTAGCCGCCCGGGCGATCGGTCACGTCTCTGTCACGCACTGTTGGCAAATACTGGGCATGCACCGGCTCCTGAATGTACCTGAACTCGCTCCAGTGTTGGTCAAGTCTTGTCTTGAAAGAGCTCACACTCGGTGCCGTCGCAACACTCTCTGGTAGATTGTTCCAAGAGTTCACAACCCTCACTCCGAAAAAGTTTGCCCTCACGGTTTTCTGGACTTGCGGCTTCTTCAATCTTGAGCTGTGACCCCTTGAGGGGCGAGCGTCCGCCAGCTCCAAGTAAGGACACTCAACTGAGTAGTGCCCCCTGAGATGCTTATACACCTCAACTAGGTCCCCCCTTGCCCGTCTGTAGTATAAGGTAGACAAGTTCAGGCGCTCCAATCTCTCAGGGTAGCTGAGGCGCTGAAGTGCAGGCACCAGTCTGGTGGCCCTCCTTGGAACATTTTCAACCAACTGACAGTCCCTAGCATATCTCGGGGACCAGATGGGGTGACAGTATTCCAGATGGGGAAGCACTTCACTCCTGAAGATCGTTACGAGGGACGGACCGTCTAGATATATGAACGACCTTCTTATAAGACCCAATAATTTATTTGCCTGATTTACCTTCTTCTCACAATGGCCCGAGAACTTCAGCTCATTGTCAACATACACACCTAGGTCCTTCTCACACACAGTCTCAACTAGTGCAGTTTCTTCATCCCGTTGGGACATATGATACGCTTCCTTACCGTTGGTACGCCCCAGGTGCATCCTCTTACACTTCGTGACATTGAATCTCAGCAGCCAATTCTTCGACCATTCCTGGAGCCCACAGAGGTCCTTCTGCAGCTCTTCACAGTCCGCTTGGTTCTTAATTTCCCGAAATAACTTGGCGTCGTCGGCAAACATTTGTATATAGGAGTGTACAACGTCAGGCATGTCATTTATGAAACAAACAAACAACAGCGGGTCCAATACACTGCCCTGTGGTACCCCACTTGTTACAGGTACAGATGGCGATTTCGTGCCATTAATCACCACACACTGCTTGCGGTCATGTAGAAAGTCTTCTATCCACGCAGGGACATTTCCCCGAATTCCGTACCCTTCCAGTTTGCTTTTCAGCCTTTCGTGGGGTACACTGTCGAAAGCCTTGGCAAAATCTAGGCAAATATTGTTGATATTACCACCCCATTCCAGAATATGGGTCCAAATATCCAATACCTTGAGCAATTGTGTGGGGTGGGGTTGAGTCACTCAGAACAGCAGGGTAGGGTTGTGAGTCACTCAAAATAGCAGGGTGGGGTTGTGAGTCAGTAGGTTTGTGGTTATTTATTACAAGTGGTCAGTGGCTGGGGGCGAGGCTGGAGATTCATGTGAGGTTGAGGCAGCATCAGGTGGTGTGGGCAGACAGGCGCGCGTGACCCACACAGAAGAGGAGTCTTTGTAAGATGCTCATGTGATGTTGACTCAGCATTTTCCTGGATTACTGACTGTTAGTCTGTGTGGTTGCGCCTTGAGGTGGCTCCCAGTATCTTACCTCATGATCTAAGCTCTGGTCAGCTTCCTTTTGGTCTTGGGAGTCAGGACCACCACCATCTCTGAGTGCCGAAGGTTAGTCCAACCCTTTCTTTGTGCTGTACTGTAGATCTTCAGCTTTTTTGGTGCTTATGCATGGCATCATCATCAATGTTGTTGGAAATCAAAGTGTCTGCATTTACGTGTATAGAGGTCTTGGTCTACTCCCTATGCTTGGTGAGTCTGAGAGCAGCGTCTCGTAAGTGTACTTTAAGATGTGGTAAACCTTAATGAGTACTGTAACTGAAGTTTCTACTTTGTGTGTTTAACAATGGTCATGTCTTTAACGTTTGATGGAAGTCAGGTTTACTCAGGTCACTATATTGTGCGGTGCTCTAGTCCAATGTTTGCCTGCGGAGAGAAAATGTGATCATCCTTCTACGTTGAAGAGGACAGAAAATAAGCCCTCTCTCCTCATTAGATATTCGAACTCAGTGAAATGATATTTACCTAAAAGTAATTTAATCATTGATAAGCATTGTTCCATATCCAGATAAATATAGCCAAAGAACGACGTCTTCACATATCTATAAAGAAACTAGATATTAAATAAATGAATGTAAATATTTGGCATAGCGTGTCCGACCACATTCTGTCACTGGGTATTGGGTAATAAGGCTGGCGACTCAGTGGTGACCGAGAAAGAGTAAATTAGGAATAACAGTGTATACTGACCATCACGTATGAGCTCGATTCGAGTGAAATTTTGTATAAGTGAAATTGGAGCAAAAAAGATAACTGAACTGCTTGAATAGGATGGGTGTCGTCGAAGGTATTTGAATACGTGACTTGGTCAAAGAGGATCTCTATGGTACAGCGGTAGTGCACTTTCCTTTCACCACTGTTATTCGGGTTTGATCCACGCTTGGACTGGAAGTGAGAAAGGTGTTCTCCTTTATGACTCGACAGAATATTCGCAAGATTTTTCCTGGAGTACCAGTGCCCTACTGTATTAATACTGGAATAGCTCTTCCGGCTAGTAAGCTGAGAAGTGGTGAAGATGATAAGCTTGTAAATAGTGACAGTCAGTATGATATAAAAACATCACTCACGTGTTTTGGATAAACCTATAAGGGAAGCATGGATTACTTTTAAGGTTGACCATTGTGTTGGCAGTAAATTCCAAATAATTTTAGTTTTTTAGTGTTGTTGCTCGTCGTTAGGATTTCCAATAAAACTGATGAAAATGTTGTTTTCTTCGTGGCACAGTTCCAGCCCTCGACGCGACAATATTAAAAATGATTGTAAATATTTAACAAAGGCCAACAATATATGATGACGGAATCAATGAAATTAACTCCATTACAGTAAAATATATAAATTTTGTTTTAGCAATTTATATTATGCAAATTTTATTTGGAATTAAGTAATAAATAATATCTTAAAATATCAAACTGAACATTCAATATTGTATTAACCATACACATACCGGTACTGTACTGTACATCCCCATGACAGTTGAACTGTAAAAGTGAGGATGCTACATTGCTATGAATGCATATGATTGCTGTGGAGTCTGGCGACAGGTCTCTGATATGACATTCAAGTGAATGGCAAGAGGTTTGTTTTAAAAAAAATAATATTACGTCTTCTGAAAAGAAATTGTATTTCATACTTAAATAATATTATCTATGTGATTGTTCTTGATTTAAACACAACTTTTATATATTTGACATATGGAGTTTGAATTAAAAAAAACATATTATTCATGACATATTGTGGACATAACAAGCCACCTTTCTGTTCCTCCTTCAAATGATGTCGTCAGAGATCTGGTTAAATCTCACTCACGCATTTATATATACCTAAATTCTGATAATATATTACTTTAATTATTATTTTGGCATTATATCACAAACATCGAACCAGTATTCTGTGAGCATTACATAGAAAAACATTTTTCCTCGGTTCTCTTTTAACATGTGATATCATGAAGTCCTTAATCAGCCTCAGCTCTGAGGCCTCGTGTGACATCATCAACTACTCGAGCATGATACAAGCAATAAATTTTAAAAAGGTGGGGGGAGTTTTAAGACTTTTTGGCGTGAAAAGTTGACTCTATTTATCTAATGGCCACCCACAAAAGGTGGCCATGTCGACGGAAGGAGGCCAGTAGCTTATATAGGATCCTCAATTGTTCTTTATAATTTGTGAAGTGCTATTTTGAAGCCCACTACTGTTCTTGATTCCATAGCTTGGGCTGGTAGACTGTTCCATAGGTATTTCTGAAGGTAGGGTTTCCATGCCTGTATACAGTAATCCAGACTGGGATGTACTTGAGATTTGTATTCAAAGGTGCAGTTTTATAATTCCCGCATTCAGTAAATGATCTATCACAACGCTCAGGTGAAACTTGAAACATGTGGGAGTTGCTTAAGAAAGTATTTTTCCTCTGGAGTATGAGTGTGAGGGTATGTAAGGGTGTGAAGGTATGTAAGGGTGTGTGTGGGTGTGTGTGGGTACGTGTTGGTGTGTGTGGGTGTGAGGTTGAGTTCAGCGGGATTTATACTTCACCAGGGCTACCTACTGCTCTTGGCTCTTATAGACAGGATATATAACTCTAGGCACAAAGCAGGACTAGGTTTCTTTAGAGAGACGTCAATATGTTTTTAACAGACTATACATGTAGTGGGTGTTCTTGAGCTTACAGTAGGTTACGGAGGAAGGTCTAGAGGACGGTGTGTGAGGTATGTTTGAATATTTTTAACCCTTAGCTGGCTCTTTTATTTCTTCGTGTTTCTTGTGCTTCTGCTTTCAGTTTAATTTGATTGAATTGCAAGTTTCTTTCTTAGGTCATTGAGTTTTTTCTGTGCCGCTGTAGGTACCGTACGTTTGCTTCATGAATATGAATACACGATTTTTTTTTCATAAACATGTCAAAATATGCAAAAAAAATCAAATAATTTTTTATCAATAATTTATATTTTAGGTATGTTGGACCTATATGTTGGCTCCCCTATAATTTATATTTTGGCTAATTTTGTGCCTTTTATAATTCCTTGGCTGTACAGGGTCAGAGTCCAGGCCAGACTATCAGTGGAGTGCCTAACATAAAGAAGTTTGCGCTAGTTACAGTGCCTGCAGGGAGAGAGGAATCCAGGTAGCGGCTAACGAGCCGATCAGTGGTGAAGTGGTGGCTTTGGTCTTATTGGCCTTAACTTGATAGCACTTTAGTGATTCACGAACACAAGGCTAACTGAGTAAAACACAAGTCCTATTTATATCACACATAAATTATGTTGTTTCCTGATCATTCCTGGCAAGGTTCAACGAATTCCGTCTTTGAGAGAAATATAAACTGTTCCTAATATATTCGCAGTTTTATGATACAATGTCTGTCTCTGATTAATAAATATTCGGTCCAATGATGAGAATTATACTGTATAAAGTGCGTTCTTTAAGGAGAAAAACTTAGTCCAAAGAGGAATACAGTATAGGTATTACAATGTCAAGTCTGTCACTTACTGAGACAGACTCTATCCAAAAATAGTCAATATGTCGTAAAGTCCACCTTTGATGGGGGCAAAACAAATACTTGAATTTTGGAGGAGATTGATTAACCAAAACCTTCTTCTAAGAAAAACTTCACTCTTGAGAGATGTTTTTCTTTTCTTTTTATTGGGCACCCCCCTACATCCTTGTGTAAGGTGAAGCGCAGAAGCGTTTACAGCGCCCAACAGGGAAGCATGATAAGTTCATGCTTGCCTTTATGTCTCATGAGTTAAGGGCGTAGAAGCCTGAAGAGTCAATGGTTTATGTCTAAGCAAGTTATTGAAAGTTCCAACAACTTGTCCCTGAATACGAATTCGCAACTTTCGATTTACGGCTGCTAGGTGAACAGGGACCAAGGGAGGCTGGGAAGTGTGTCGGAACAACTTTCCACCGGCCCGGGAATCGAACCCGTGACATCTCGCTTGCGAGGCAAGAGCGGTACCGTTCTACCCTGAGAGGCATTGTTGTTAAAATTCCATCTCTGACAGGAAGAGACTAGACTCCCCTCCCTTTCCCTCCCCTCGAGTTCAATAAAAAGTAAAAACGCCTTTTTTTTTAGTTTAACAAATTTATTGACAAAGCTTGGAGTACAGTTTGCCTATTCTGAGTAATTCATCAGGTCTTGACACTGAGGGTGGTATCACTTGTCACTGCCACGCAGGACAGAGGTTCATGCACAAAGAAATACATCATGTTCATTAACAGTATATATATATACATATATATATATATATATATATATAATATATATATATATATATATATATATATATATATATATATATATATATGCAAGTAAATCACTGTAGGTGCGCGTGATCTAGGTATATGCTGATAACCACAAGGAAAGAAGAAAACACGAAGTTCCCAAGCGCTTTCGTGTAATTCACATCTTCAGGGGTGAGTACAGACTAGAGAGAGTAATACAAATCAAGGTGTATATATACAGAGGAGGGTGAGACCAGGTCCACAATGGTCAGGTATTAGGTAATGACCCTACTAATCTTTAAATAGCACTCAACGGTTGGTGGTCAGGTCAGATGGTCAGGTGACCCGGCCTTCTCACCTGGGCACAAATCTTCTTAATTACAAAATTGTCCAGCTTGTACAAGCCGTTACTCAAATTCATGTTGAATGCTTCGGTATGTTTAATAAGACTAGATTCTATGATGTTCCTACTATCAATTGAATTACATGGTAATATTGAGGAGGCATTATCCCAGTCAATGCAATGCTTGTTACCCCTCAAATGAACAAACAGAGCATTGGATTCCTGTCCTGTCCTAACACTGTATTTGTGTTGTTTAATTCTAGTTGAAAGATCTTTACCTGTCTGGCCTAAGTAAAACATATTACATTCCTTGCAAGGAACTTTATAAATGCAACCAATTGTGTTGTTGGGGGAGTTCTTGATTAACATTTGTTTAACAGTGCATGAGTTTTTAAATGCCACATTGACGTTCCAGGTTTTTAGTTGTGAAGGAATGTGTGAGAAATTTTTGTGAAATGGTAATATTAAGATATTCTTATGGTCATGGGTGGGCTTGGGATCAGTTCTATAAAAAGTTTTCTTAGTAATGTTTAGGCATTTGTCTATGAAAGATCTAGGGTATTTAAGGTTTGAGCCAATATTATATATATATTTGTATTCCTCATCGATGAATTCCGGACTGCAAATTCTCAAGGCACGTAAAAACATTGTTGAAAATACTGACTGTTTGACTTTATTATGGTGGGCAGAATAATAATGAATGTATGAACACACATTAGTTGGTTTTCTATAAATACTGAACTTAAAAGTGTTACCTATTCTGTGTATCAGACAGTCTAGGAATGACAATTTACAGTCTTGCTCTAATTCCACAGTGAATTTGATCGAGGGGGCTAAGTTGTTAAGTTGTGGCAGGAAAGCTTTTAGGTCCATTACATTACATGTTGATGATGTATTATGTCTCTGGCCATGTAATGAGGACCTAAAAGCTTTCCTGCCACAACTAAACAACTTAGCCCCCTCGATCAAATTCACTGTGGAATTAGAGCAAGACTGTAAATTGCCATTCCTAGACTGTCTGATACACAGAATAGGTAACACTTTTAAGTTCAGTATTTATAGAAAACCAACTAATGTGTGTTCATACATTCATTATTATTCTGCCCACCATAATAAAGTCAAACAGTCAGTATTTTCAACAATGTTTTTACGTGCCTTGAGAATTTGCAGTCCGGAATTCATCGATGAGGAATACAAATATATATATAATATTGGCTCAAACCTTAAATACCCTAGATCCTTCATAGACAAATGCTTAAACATTACTAAGAAAACTTTTTATAGAACTGATCCCAAGCCCACCCATGACCATAAGAATATCTTGATATTACCATTTCACAAAAATTTCTCACACATTCCTGCACAGCTAAAAACCTGGAACGTCAATGTGGCATTTAAAAACTCATGCACTGTTAAACAAATGTTAATCAAGAACTCCCCCAACAACACAATTGGTTGCATTTATAAAGTTCCTTGCAAGGAATGTAATATGTTTTACTTAGGCCAGACAGGCAAAGATCTTTCAACTAGAATTAAACAACACAAATACAGTGTTAGGACAGGCCAGGAATCCAATGCTCTGTTTGTTCATTTGAGGGGTAACAAGCATTGCATTGACTGGGATAAAGCCTCCTCAATATTACCATGTAATTCAATTGATAGTAGGAACATCATAGAATCTAGTCTTATTAAACATACCGAAGCATTCAACATGAATTTGAGTAACGGCTTGTACAAGCTGGACAATTTTGTAATTAAGAAGATTTGTGATCAGGTGAGAAGGCCGGGTCACCTGACCATCTGACCTGACCACCAACCGTTGTGTGCTATTTAAAGATTAGTAGGGTCATTACCTAATACCTGACCATTGTGGACCTGGTCTCACCCTCCTCTGTATATATACACCTTGATTTGTATTACTCTCTCTAGTCTGTACTCACCCGTGAAGATGTGAATTACACGAAAGCGCTTGGGAACTTCGCGTTTTCTTCTTTCCTTGTGGTTATCAGCATATATATATATATATATATATATATATATATATATATATATATATATATATATATATATATATATATATATATATATATATATATAAAGACACCACAACAGAGCAGCGCCTTCAGACAGCCACAAGTAACAAGAATGGTGAGGATAAACACAGGCCCTCTGTACCGTAAGCCAGGCCAGCCCAACAGAGTCACGTCCTGGTGCAAGACGCAACAAGTAACATGGACGTGGAAGATTCTCGAGGCCGTTAACTTATATAAGGTATACAGTACAATGATGTAGACGAAATTCAGAGGTGGATGGAAGGGCTGCTAACCCGAACATCCGTATTTGGGAAAAACGAGGTCCTAAAATTGATATAGTCCCGTTTACACCCAACCCCTATCGCTCATACATCCATCCAACCTATGTTTGAAGCATTCCAGCTTATTCAAGTTAATGATGATGTTTGGTAACTTTTTCCACTTATTCACTGTTTCGCGCCTAAATCAAAATTAGTCTAATTCAAAACCATTGCTACGAGTTCGCTCTTGGTTGGATAGTTTGAGTACCTTTGTTATATCACCTTTGCTTAGCCCTGACTTCCAGTTATACATTTATACACCTCGATCATATCGCCCCTCACTCTACGTCTATCGAGGGAGTGCAAACTAAGATGCTCAAACCTGTCTTTGTACACAAGGTTCCTAATGCCCGGGATTAGTCTTGTCATTCTCCTCTGAATTCTTTCTAGGGATTCTATATCCATTCTGAAGTACGGTGACCAGAACTGAACTGCGTAATCCAAGTGAGGTCTCACAAGCGCAAGATGTAGCTTTTAGGATAACCTCGCTATTCTTGTAACTAACACTCCTTTGTATGAACCCAAGTACTTTGTTAGCCTTGTTTCGAGCAACACATTGTTGACTTGGTTTAAGATTCCTACTTATCATTAGTCCTAAATCTTTCTCACAGTCGGATTTTTTGTTAACAACGTTGTTCATCTGGTATCTGGTTTCTCTGTTTGCATCTCAAAGATTAAGTACTTTACTTTTGTCTACATTAAATTTCATCTGTCATTTTTCGGACCATGAAAAAATTTTCTTTAGATATTCCTGTAGGTTTGCGTACTCCTCGTCAGATTTAATTACACGCCCTATTTTAGTGCCATCAGCACGTTTACTTATGTTGCTGTCTACGCCTATCTATGTCGTTTATGTAAATAATAAATTGCAATGGTCTAAGTATACTGAGCCCTGGGGTACTCCACTAGTGATGTTACGCCAATCGGATTTAGTGCCGTTAATGCTCTCTCGCTGTTTCCTGTCCTGTATCCACGCCCTTAATCCATTTTAGAATATCTCCTCTAATTCCACGAGCTTCCACTTTTCGTATTAGTCTTTCGTGGGGGACTCTGTCGAAGGCTTTGCTAAAGTCGAGATATATCACATCATAATCGTACCTGTCACCCACTGATTCGAAAACAGTTGTAAAGAATGTTAATAGATTAGTCAGACATGATCGCCCACTTATGAAGCCATGTTGGGAATCATTGATCAACTTGTGCTTCTCCATGTGATTTCGAATAGAGTTTGAAATTATTGCTTCCAGCAATCTGCCTACAATTGATGTTAAACTGATTGGACGGTACAGTACTTAGAGGATAGTGATCTATCTCCCTTCTTGAAAATCGGAATTACATTCTCTATCCTCCAGGATTCTGGTACTACACCCGTTTTTAATGACATGTTAAACAAATTTGCTGAGGGCACACTAAGTTCTTCCTTACATTATTTTAATACTCTGGCAGATATCTCATCGGGACCTGGTGACTTATTAGGCTTCAGTTTGTCTATTTGCTTACTAACATCGTTACTAGTCACTACTATCTCGCTTAATTTGTTTTCTTCACTATCTCTGAATAGAGTCGGTGCCTCGGGTATCATGTTTAAATTTTCGGTGGTGAAAACTGTTGAAAAATATCCGTTCATATTATCTCTCATTTCTCCATCGTTATCCATTAGCTCGCCTGCATCTTACTGTATTGGTCCAATCTTTTCTCGTGTTTCAGTTTGATACATTTGGAAGAATCCCTTTGGGTTTGACTTTGCCTCCCTTGCTACCTTCAGTTCATTATTCCTCTTTGCTTTTCTTATCTCGGTCTTAACCCTACTGGCCAATACCTTATAATAATCTCGGAGGTAAACTTCACCACGATTTATTCTCCTACCTATATATCCTTCCTTTGTCCAATAATATTCTTTAAATAATTATTTATCCATTTGGGGTCATTGCTATTTGATCAGAGTTTTTTGTATGGTATGTTCTGCCTTTGTGCACCAAGTAACTCATTAATTCAATAAAGTATCTCATTAATGAACTATTTTAAGCAGCAACTATTGACCTGGTTTCCAATTATTTATATATATTATATAACGTGCCTGCAATTATGCAGGTGGGACAGTGGGTGTGGATGTGAGCTCGTACAGTACTTGCAAGTACGGGTTAGTGTCTGATTTTATACGTACTGTAGGTATACTGTATTTATTTCAATGTATATTTTTGTATACATATAGATTGTAGAACAAAAAGATAAACATAAGCAAGACAATAGAGCCGTAGTAGTTAAAACCTACAAGGAATGAGTTGAAAGTTAAGCTGGTGGACCTTTGGGACAGCACGGTCAAGGTGACGCAGCTTATCTAATCTTTTAAAGATACTGTCCATCTCACAGCGACCTCACAACCTAATCTTCTTTTCTGGTATTATTGCACAGATGTTGTCCATCTTACACAACCTCATACCTGATCATATTCCACAGATCGTAGCAGCCAGGTTACCGCAAGTCCCTGAAGAGGGACGCCGTAAAAGAGTGACAGCTGAGCCAGCCACAAGATGGCGTTCAAAGCCTGGTTAGCCTACCGATGGCGTCAGGTGAGATACATCTACTCTTTGAATATACCAAAAGTTGCATGCAAAGTTAAATTTGGGCGAATCCTACAATATCCAGAAATATAAATGTGAGAATATAGTCATCTTTTGCTGTGCACCTAAAGTTGGGATATTCAGTTTACGTATTCATACTTTCCTATAAAGATCGTATTTCGTAAAAGATAATTACCCAGCGTACAAAAGTTTCCCCAACACTCATAAAATCACCTTCTCACAATAATTTACTTCACTTAAATGTTTCTTAAAATTATGACTTGTTACTTATATATGCTATGATGTCACTTATTTGTGTGCACTAGAGATTCCCCTTTTCCACTTTAATTTTATAGTTTACAGCTTGAGTCTTTGTCCACACATTATATAATTGGCAGTTAGTACGTTCCTCCATTCACCCACTCATTCCGCCTGTAGTTATAATCAGCATCAATCTTGCATTAGTGAGTCGAACTTCCGTTTTTATCCATCTTGTCATACAATACCACACTCGGCGACTTACTTTCTTACTTCAGAGCAATTCTCTCTCTCTCTCTCTCTCTCTCTCTCTCTCTCTCTCTCGTAAAACAGGCTCACATAATCACTACACATATATTAATGTAGTGGGCATCAACGTTGTCTCTCATGGTGTCCCGTAAGGTTCCATCCACGGTCAAGTATTACTCCTGTCACAGATAAATGATAGACTCGGCTCAAATGCGCACCTGATTTTCATTTACTCTATTGGAAATCAAATGTCTTGTACTTTTGTTTCCCAATTTTACGTAAAAATAATTTCAATATAAATTTGCCGTTAACAATAAGCTTACAGCGTCCTCCCGTGAATCATGAGTTAGCACCTTCCTCCGTTAACTATTAAAATGGGACTCATAGGTCAGACAACCTCCTTTAGGGAAGAGAACATACAGCACGCTGAACTATAAGGTTTCAGTACACAAGGTCGGCATTGCACTCGACCGCCCTGACTTGGCCAACTGCAAAGTTAGGCATCCATTTACAAATAAGTGGATCAGTCATCTTCAGGACATGGAGTGAACTCTATGCAATCGACCTATTAACTCTTTGTGAAAAATGTCTCGTTAAGTACGGGATTTATTTATTTATTTGTCTTATTTATTTACTTATTTACAGGGATTAACCCACCCGGGCACAGGTCATAGTAAATAAATTTTAATACAAAATACACAATTATAAATAACATAATAAAATAATGATAACAATAATAATAATAATAACAACACTATGCTTTCAATATCTTCCCAGGGGGTAGTACTTCCCTGTGCCTACTGCCTACTACAGCATTTCCTCCTGTTAACTACAAGTCAACAATGTACGTCTGGTAAAAACGAGTTAAAAGAGTTCTCGTCTTACTTGTTTGTTAACTTTATCTTTCTATTTAAGTGTCATCCTGTTAACCATGATTTAGCAGCATCTTCCTTTCAGATATTAGTTAACACGGCCATCCTCACTGCTCAAGTTAACTGCAAGTCTGTAATTCCTAAGTAAAGAGGAAAATTACGTACAAATTTGTTAAGAGCTTGAGTCGTGATAATATGTCCCCAGATCACTGCGCCATGGGTACTGATGGAGACCTATAGTATTGTGTTCCCTAGTACGAACACACCAAAAAACATCTTTACGATTTTGTGTTAGACAATATGATCGAGACAACAGGAGTCGCATCTCTGAGTCGGTTGTGTTGGTGTACGGTTGCAATAACCTCAGGATTACTGTATTTTCTTTTTCATAGGAGCAGATCTGAGCGTACTGACGTGTGCACAACACTACACATGATCATCCTTTCCATCCTGGTGCAAAGATTTATGTCAGGTGCGCAGTCCTGTGATTGGATAACTAGGCTAACCCCTCTATTCCCTATATGCGCAGATTTGTGCGTCATGCGTGGTGGTGTGCGCAGTGTTGTGTACGGGCAATGTGGTAGGGTGGTCGGTGGAGGTGTCGCGTATCATGGAGGATCCCACCACCAACCTTAACCTCACCCAAGACGACCAACAGTGGCTAGGTGAGTCTCCTACCAGCTAAAACTCTACCATGGTTAGGTCAAACTGAGTCCAGCCTTGATCATGTCAAGCTTAGGACACATTAAGCCCAGACAAGGTTAAGGGCCAAGTCGTCAAGCCTACACTAGGTTGAACATACAGTAGGTCAGGTGCATTAGCTAGGTCAAGTCAAGCCCAGAGTAGGTCAAACCCTGATATTATTCCCTCGAAATAATATCAACAAATACAGCTTCGCTCTCTGAATTTAAAATTTCGATTTATTCTTTCTAATCCTGATTATAGGGTGTTTCCATGTATAAAGCTGTATTGTGCTTACTGCAACGGAACTTGCATGTGCACATACAGACGTGTGTGTAAATAATAATAATAATAATAATAATAATAATAATTAACGGTTTATTGAAAAAATTCTGCAGCCCGAAGGTTGAAAATATACATTGGACATAAATGACTTATTACATACATTGGTGGTTTAACAAAAGCCTTCATTAGAGAAAGGTAAAGGAACATACAGTGAACATACAGATTAATGTAGGTGTTGAACAGCAAACTCGTAGTGTAGTAACTCCCTCCCAGATGGTGTTAGGAGGAACTCACGTGGTGTAGTAGTTCCCTCAGATGGTGTTATGAGGAACCTGGCGTGGTGTAGTAATTCCCTCGCAGATGGTGTTATGAGTGGCCTCACGTGGTGTAGTAATTCCCTCACAGATGGTGTTATGAGGGACCTCACGTGGTGTAGTAATTCCCTCACAGATGGTGTTATGAGGGGCCTCACGTGGTGTAGTAATTCCCTCACAGATGGTGTTATGAGGGGCCTCACGTGGTGTAGTAACTCCTTCACAGATGGTGTTATGAGGGGCATCACGTGGTGTAGTAATTCCCTCGCAGATGGTGTTATGAGTGGCCTCACGTGGTGTAGTAATTCCCTCACAGATGGTGTTATGAGGGACCTCACGTGGTGTAGTAATTACTTCACAGATGGTGTTATGAGGGGCCTCACGTGGTGTAGTAACTCCTTCACATATGGTGTTATGAGGGGCATCACGTGGTGTAGTAATTCCCTCACAGATGGTGTTATGAGGGGCCTGACGTGGTGTAGTAATTCCCTCACAGATGGTGTTATGAGGGACCTCACGTGGTGTAGTAATTCCCTCACAGATTGTGTTATATGAGTGAGGTGTGGTCTTAGGCCTTCCTATCGTAGACGGATTAACACAGCTGGTTGTTGTTGGGTCTCATGGGCCGTTATCACTGGGTACCTGGGACCTCATTGTGTGAAGGTTAACTTGGGTACGACTGTTACTGTTGAGTTGTTCTCACTGACTTAAGCACTGTTCACCACTGTTCACCTCTGTTTAACACTGGTTCCGTTCCTTTCCTAAATGAAATTGTAACTTCTGGCGAGAACTTGTTGATATTCCGGTGGGGAGGAGGGTTCAGGGGAGGGGGTTGGTATGGGCCAACTTAACAGTTGACCTGGCTGCTCCGAGAGGAGCGCCAGGTACGTCTTGACCCTTCGGTGGTCAAGGCTGTAGTGAAATTACATCAATGAATATTCAGCACCTCAAGACCAGCTCCAGTATACTCCACACCAGCATGAAGGCCACCGGGATGAATTCTAGTCCTAAAATAAGGTAAACAAGGTAAAACATATTCTACGTGTAATTATCAACCATAGTTATCATCGTGGTGGCCGACGGTCAGGTCAATGATCATTCAACTTTACAGTACTGGAACCGCAGACTATAAATTAAATTGACTCAATAATACCCTGCATTATTATAAGTAACGTCTGGTCTGTATCCCATACTCCTGAAGATGTGTGAGTCCCAGCGGTGTTCCCATGATGAGATGTGTTGGGTGGTGTCAGTGTACACATGTGCCTACAGTTTGGTATATGGAAGTGGTGTCAGTGTACACATGTGCTCACAGTTTGGTATATGGAAGTGGTGTCAGTGTACACATGTGCCTACAGTTTGGTATATGGAAGTGGTGTCAGTGTACACATGTGCCTACAGTTTGGTATATGGAAGTGGTGTCAGTGTACACATGTGCCTACAGTTTGGTATATGGAGGTGGTGTCAGTGTATACATGTGCCTACAGTTTGGTGTATGGAGGTGGTGTCAGTGTACACATGTGCCTACAGTTTGGTATATGGAGGAGGTGTCAGTGTATACATGTGCCTACAGTTTGGTATATGGAGGTGGTGTCAGTGTATACATGTGCCCACAGTTTGGTGTATGGAGGTGGTGTCAGTGTATACATGTGCTCACAGTCTGGTATATGGAGGTGGTGTCAGTGTACACATGTGCCCACAGTTTGGTGTATGGAGGTGGTGTCAGTGTATACATGTGCCCACAGTTTGGTGTATGGAGGTGGTGTCAGTGTACACATGTGCTCACAGTCTGGTATATGGAGGTGGTGTCAGTGTACACATGTGCCCACAGTTTGGTGTATGGAGGTGGTGTCAGTGTACACATGTACCGACAGTTTGGTATATGGAAGTGGTGTCAGTATACACATGTGCCTACAGTTTGGTATATGAAGGAGGTGTCAGTGTACACATGTGCTCACAGTTTGGTGTATGGAGGTGGTGTCAGTGTACACATGTGCCCACAGTTTGGTGTATGGAGGTGGTGTCAGTGTACACATGTGCCCACAGTTTGGTGTATGGAGGTGGTGTCAGTGTACACATGTGCCAACAGTTTTGTGTATGGAGGTGGTGTCAGTGTACACATGTGCCAACAGTTTGGTGTATGGAGGTGGTGTCAGTGTGCACATGTGCCAACAGTTTTGTGTATGGAGGTGGTGTCAGTGTACACATGTGCCCACAGTTTGGTGTATGGAGGTGGTGTCAGTGTACACATGTGCCTACAGTTTGGTATATGGAAGTGGTGTCAGTGTACACATGTGCCTACAGTTTGGTATATGGAAGTGGTGTCAGTGTACACATGTGCCTACAGTTTGGTATATGGAGGTGGTGTCAGTGTATACATGTGCCTACAGTTTGGTATATGGAAGTGGTGTCAGTGTACACATGTGCCTACAGTTTGGTATATGGAGGAGGTGTCAGTGTATACATGTGCCTACAGTTTGGTGTATGGAGGTGGTGTCAGTGTACACATGTGCCTACAGTTTGGTATATGGAGGTGGTGTCAGTGTATACATGTGCCCACAGTTTGGTGTATGGAGGTGGTGTCAGTGTATACATGTGCTCACAGTCTGGTATATGGAGGTGGTGTCAGTGTACACATGTGCCCACAGTTTGGTGTATGGAGGTGGTGTCAGTGTATACATGTGCCCACAGTTTGGTGTATGGAGGTGGTGTCAGTGTACACATGTGCTCACAGTCTGGTATATGGAGGTGGTGTCAGTGTACACATGTGCCCACAGTTTGGTGTATGGAGGTGGTGTCAGTGTACACATGTACCGACAGTTTGGTATATGGAAGTGGTGTCAGTATACACATGTGCCTACAGTTTGGTATATGAAGGAGGTGTCAGTGTACACATGTGCTCACAGTTTGGTGTATGGAGGTGGTGTCAGTGTACACATGTGCCCACAGTTTGGTGTATGGAGGTGGTGTCAGTGTACACATGTGCCCACAGTTTGGTGTATGGAGGTGGTGTCAGTGTACACATGTGCCAACAGTTTGTGTATGGAGGTGGTGTCAGTGTACACATGTGCCAACAGTTTGGTGTATGGAGGTGGTGTCAGTGTGCACATGTGCCAACAGTTTTGTGTATGGAGGTGGTGTCAGTGTACACATGTGCCCACAGTTTGGTGTATGGAGGTGGTGTCAGTGTACACATGTGCCAACAGTTTTGTGTATGGAGGTGGTATCAGTGTATACATGTGCCCACAGTGTCGTGTGCCGGTGTGGTAGCCATCTTCACTACAGCAGGGAGCGGGGTACTGGTGGAAGCTATAGGTCCGTGTCGTCTACTGAGCTTCGTGCTGCTGCCCGCCACGGTGGGCTGGGTGCTCATGGCTGCCTCAAACTCCCTCCCCTGGATCTATATGGGCAGGATCATCACCGGTGGCGTAGGCTTTATGCTCACCACTGTGGTCCAGGTAAGTGCTGAAGGCTTTTTACGGTCTGTCAAAGCGATACAAGAATATTGACTTCCATTGAAGTCAACATTATTTTGTTTTTACGCAACTTGCCTGAAGCCATTATTACTATTCTTAAAATCCTTTTACTGAGTGAAATACACACACTACCTTATAAACCTGACGCTAGAGATACCCGCTAAGGCTTGCACTCTCCTTATTTCTAGTCAGCGAAATTTGTTACAGATCCTTTTCATATAAACAACTTCACAACTGCCCTCTAACCCTGCAGCTCTTATCAACCCAACACTTATTTTTTTTTTTACTTTTATCCTTTTCGCCACTGATCGGCTCGTTCGCCGCTTGGGTGGTCAGTCACGTCTCTGTTACGCAATGTTGGCAAGTACTGAGCATGCACTGGCTCCTGAATGTATCTGAACCTGCTCCAGTGCTGGTCAAGTCTCGTCTTGAAAACAACTCACACTCGGCGCTGGTAGGTCATTCCATGAGTTCACAATCTCACTCCGAAAAAGTTCACCTTCACAGTTTTCTGGACTTGCGGTTTCTTCAACCTTGAGCTGTGACCCCTTGTGGGGCGAGTGTCCGCCGGCTCCAGGTATGGACCATCGACTGAATAGTGCCCTTTGAGATGTTTATACAGCTCATTTAAGTCACCCCTTGCCCGTCTGTAGTATAAACTAAACAATTTCAGGCGCACTAATCTCTCTGGGTAGTTGAGGTGCCGAAGTGCAGGCACCAGTCTGGTGACCCTCATTTGGACATTTTCAATCAACTAACAGTCCCTAGCATATTTCGGGGACCGATCTGGGTGACAGTACTCCAGGCGGGGAAGCACCTCGCTCTTGAAGATCGTTATGAGGGTGGACCGTCTAGATATCTGAACAACCTTCTTATAAAACCTAATAATTTAGTTGCTTGATTCACCTTCTTCTCGCAATGACCTAGGTACTTTTCGCATTCAGTCTCTATTAATGCAGTTTATTCGTCCCGTTGGTACATATGATACGCCTCCTTACAGTTGGTACGTCCCAGATGCATCCTCTTACACTTAGTGACATTAAATCTCAGCAGCCATTTCTTCGACCATTCTTGAAGCCCACGGAGATCTTTCTGCAGCTTTTCACAGTCTGTTTGGTTCTTAATTTCCCTAAATAACTTAGCAGCGTCCACAAACATTTGCATGGAGGAGTGTATAGCTTCTGGCATATCATTTATGAAGCAAACAAATAACAGCGGGCCCAATACACCGCCCTGTGGACTCCCCGCTTGTCACGGGTACACATGACGTTTTCGTACCATTAATCACCACACACTGCTGGCGATCATACGGAAAGTCTCCGAACCACGCAAGGACACATCCCCGAATCCAGTACCCTTCCAGTTTAATTTTCAGCCTTTCATGGGGTACACTGTCGAAAGCCTTGGCAAAATTTAGGTATATATGTCGATATTACCACACCGTTCCAGAATTTGGGTCCAAACATCCAGTACCTTGAGTAATTGTGTTAACGAGGAGCGCCCTTGCATAAAACCGTATTGGCAATCCTTTACAATGTTGTTTCGTAGTAGATTTTCCACCATGGCATCTCTTATATTACTCTCAAGTACTTTACATACTGTGCTGGTCAGGCTCACCGGTCTATAGTTGTTCAATGAGTGACGATCGCCCTTCTTGAAGATAGGACTCACGTAAGCCATTTTCCAATCACTGGGGACCTTTTGTTCATCCAGGCATTTGCAGAACAGGATCTTCAGGGGCTCGGCAAGCTCGTTGCACAACTCTTTTAGCACTCTAGGATGCACCATGTCAGGGCCGGGACTCTTATGAACCTTTAGCTTTGACAATTTATTTCTTATAACTTCTTCTGAGAACACAATGTGGGTCAGTGCTGTGTCGAACCGTCTGTCCTCAAACGCAGGAAGATTGTTCGCATCCTCTCTTGTGAACACTGAGGAAAAGAAACTGTTCAACACCTCCGCCTTGTCCTGGTCAGAATTTGCTTAACTACCATTTTCAAGCCTTAGGTCCAATATACCTACTCGCCTTTTTAATTTCGACTTTGCATAGCAGTATATAGCCTTTGGGTTTGGCTTGACCTCGCTTGCAATCTGCCTCTGAAATTCCTTTTCAGCCCTTCTACACTTTGACTTTGCTTGGTTTCTGGATCTGGCATACATCTGCCTGTCTTGCTCATAGTTTGTCCTAACCCACGTCTTGAATTTCTGAGTTTTCTTCTAAACTTTGTCGACCACCGCATGGTTCATGTATAGCGGTCTCATTGTATTCCTAGAGGCACTGGGTTTGGTCTTGGGTATATATTTATCGATCAAATGGGTCACTTTACTGGCTATAATATTCAGTGTAGTGTCTGCGTTCTCATACCTTAGTGAGTCAGGCCAGTGGATACCCCTCATCTCCTCGCCGTAATTACCCTTGTAATATTTGAACCTTGGCCTAGTTTTGTCATGAATCAAATAATTGTTAAATATGAGGGACAACGTTACGTGATGACTGGTGCCAACCAATAGCGTGTTGTCAGTTATTTACCTCTATATAATAAATTTTACTCTAAGAAATCTAACTGCAACAACATTGTAGGACAGTGCTGTAATCAATAAGAGCCTGATAGAAGTAGATATTTGTTTATTCAAACACTCTCTCTCTCTCTCTCTCTCTCTCTCTCTCTCTCTCTCTCTCTCTCTCTCTCTCTTCTTTACCTGAAAATGTCAATAAAGAGAGCCAAGAAGTTTGCGGAGGCAATCATGATCCTCCCTTATCGTGCTGACTATAATTATATTACTATATGTTTCTCCCTTCGTGAACTCTTTGTGACCTCCTACAGCCCCTGCTGGCAGAGATGTGCACAGCGGACGTTCGTGGGCTGCTATCGACGCTGCCTGAAATGATGGTGAGCGTGGGCATGTTGCTGGTGTACGTGTTGGCTAGCTTCCTCGATTGGGAAAGCACCACCCTCATCTGCGGCATCCTCCTCTTCCCCGTCACCGTCGGGGTCCTCTTTATCCCCGAGTCGCCTTACTGGCTACTCAAGAAGGGCAAAGAAAAGATGGCTCTCAGGTGAGTGGGAGTAGGACCCAACGCAGTATTCCTAGAGGGCTGTCATGTAAGGGGTGGAAGGTTCTAGGGGGTTGTCAAGTTAGAAACGAGAGTCCTAGAAGGACTCTCAGATGATTTGAGAGTCCTGGAAGGGATCGCAGATGATTTCGAGAGTCGTAAAGGCTTTTAATTGAGGAATGGGGATCCTAAAGGGATCATAAAGTCGCCAAGTTAATGGATCCTAGGTTTTAAGATGATAGGTTAGAGTCGTAAGGAACTCTTAGTTTAGAAATGTGGACCGACGGGGCTCTCATGTGTGTACACTAAAGTCCAAAGGATTTTCTGACGAAGATTAAAACTCTCAGGGGTTCTCACACGGGAGCTAATGGGAATTACAGGGCAATCTTCCGAAGACCTTCAATGAAATCAAACGCGCATGGACTTCAGATAGACAGTATTAGTTGCAAATGATTTATATGTCAGAGGTCAATGGTGACAGTGTATATGTTATGACAGCAATAAAAATGTATAACTGGCAGCAATGAGCAAGGCCTCGCTCACAGTGGCAGGAAAAAATCTTCAAAAGTTCTCTCAGCGAGATGACTACGTAACGCTTGGACGAAATGATAATTCCCACCTGTAAAAAATTAACAAAGTTTACTCAGGAAAATTTCCCCTGTCGTAGGGCCCTCATGAAGCTAAGAGCACCCGAGCACGACGTGGACACTGAACTGAGCACCATCCGCGATGCCATCAACCAGCAGAACCAGCACGCATCCATCGTCCAGCAGGTGCGTCCTACCTTCACCTGTCTCATCTCGTTACCTTTTTTGTTTACTGACACACAGGTGTTCTGAGTGAATCTTTGGCACACACACACACACACACACACACACACACACACACACACAAATGGGGTATATTGGGGATACAGAAAGATACATAGACAAATGGGGACACAGACAGACACACAAACAGTGAGTACACAGAAAGGTATACAAACAAGTGAATGTACAGATAAGCAAACCGAAAAGTATAAATTTAGATGCAAGAAAAGGGAACATACAGACATGTACAAACAGGGAACACACAGTAAGGAATGTACAGACAGGGAGCACACAGTAACACAGCTACAGAAACAGGGAGCACACAGTAAGACATGTACAGACAGGGAGCACACAGTAAGACAGCTACACAAACAGGAAACACACAGTAAGACATGTACAGACAGGGAGCACACAATAAGGCATGTACAGACAGGGAGCACACAATAAGACAGCTACACAAACAGGGAGCACACAGTAAGACATGTACAGACAGGGAGCACACAGTAAGACAGCTACACAGACAGAGCATAAAGAACGAGAGAGAGAAAATAAAATACACCCCTTCCCGTACAATGTCTAAGTAGGCGCCTCTCTCCCTCCTATCCACAGTTCAAGGCGCTGAAGGAGCCGTGTAATTACCGCCCGGTGCTTCTGGTGACAGCTATCTTCATCTTGAGGGAGCTGGGTGGAGCCATGGTCATCTTCATGTACGCAGTATTCTTCTTCGAGAACGCCGGGGTGACGTTGGACCCATTCACTTGCTCAGTGTTGTTGGGTGTCTGTCGCCTCGTCTTCACATTAATCTCCGCTACGATCATCGACAAGCTGGGAAGACGACCCTTACTGATAACTTCCTCCATTATCTGCGGCATCGCGCTCTTCGTCACCGGTGTGTTAGCTACTTACGTTAGTTTAAGGAAGAATGACTGAGTAGTATGATGGTGGTGGGGGTGTGGCGATGGTGAGAGTGATGGGATGGTGGAGGTGATAGTGTAGTGGTGGTATGGTATGGTGGGGCGTGATGGTGTGGAATGGTGGTGGTGTGACAATGTGGTGATATCGTTTGATAGTGGTGCAGACAAAGGTAATGTGACACTTTTACTTTTACTTTTTTTTTTTTTTTTTTTTTTTTTGTTATCCTCTTCACCACTGATTGGCTCATTAGCCGCTTGGGCGATCAGTCACGTCTCTGTTACGCACTGTTGGCAAGTACTGGGCATGCACCGGCTCCTGAATGTACCTGAACCTGCTCCAGTGTTGGTCAAGTCTAGTCTTGAAAGAGCTTACACTCGGTGCCGTCACAACACTTTCTGGCAGATTGTTCCAAGAGTTCACAATTCCCACTCCGAAAAAGTTTGGCCTCACAGTTTTCTGGACTTACGGCTTCTTCAACTTTAAACTGTGACCCCTTGTGGGGCGAGCGTCCGCCAGCTCCAGGTCAGGGCACTCGAGGGCAGGAACCAGTGTGGCATAGGTAGTGTGATGCAGGTGGTAGTATGACAGGCAGATAAGTGATACAATAAGCCCTGGTGTTCCTACAGGTGGGGTGCTGTACACACAGGACCAGGGTGTAGGCTGGGTGCCCCTCACAGCCGTCATGGTATACGTGGCGTCGTTCGGGCTGGGGGCAGGACCTGTGCCCTGGATCCTGTTGGGAGAGTTGCTGCCCACACCCGTCCGCTCCTTGGGTGCCTCCATCGTCACCAGCATCTTCGTCATCACCGTATTCACCATCGCGCAGGTTAGGCTCTGGTTTTGTTTTGTTTTCATTGTTGTTCACAAATAAACACACTAAACCTTCTAAGATGTGATTTAAAAACTTTATGTAATAATCTCTCTCTCTCTCTCTCTCTCTCTCTCTCTCTCTCTCTCTCTCTATATATATATTTATATATATATATATATATATATATATATATATATATATATATATATATATATATATGCAAGTAAATCACTGTAGGTGCGCGTGATCTAGGTATATGCTGATAACCACCAGGAAAGAAGAAAACACGAAGTTCCCAAGCGCTTTCGTGTAATTCACATCTTCAGGGGTGAGTACAGACTAGATAGAGTAATGCAGAACAAGATGAATATATACAGAGGAGGGTGAGACCAGGTCCACAATGGTCAGGTAATGACCCTACTAATCTTTAAATGGCACACAACGGTTGGTGGTTGGGTCAGATGGGACAGTGACCCGCCCTCTCACCTGATCACAAATCTTCTTAATTACAAAGTTGTCCAGCTTGTACATACCGTTACTCAAATTCATGTTGAATGCTTCGGTATGTTTAATAAGACTAGATTCTATGATGTTCCTACTATCAATTGAATTACATGGTAATATTGAGGAGGCATTATCCCAGTCAATGCAATGCTTGTTATCCCTCAAATGAACAAACAGAGCATTGGATTCCTGGCCTGTCCTGACACTGTATTTGTGTTGTTTAATTCTAGTTACAAGATCTTTACCTGTCTGGCCTAAGTAAAACATATTACATTCCTTGCAAGGAACTTTATAAATGCAACCAATTGTGTTGTTGGGGGAGTTCTTGATTAACATTTGTTTAACAGTGCATGAGTTTTTAAATGCCACATTGACGTTCCAAGATTTTAGCTGTGCCGGAATGTGTGAGAAATTTTTGTGAAATGGTAATATTAAGATGTTCTTATGGTCATGGGTGGGCTTGGGATCAGTTCTATAAAAAGTTTTCTTAGTAATGTTTAAGCATTTATCTATGAAAGATCTAGGGTATTTAAGATTAGTAGGGTCATTACCTGACCATTGTGGACCTGGTTTCACCCTCCTCTGTATATATTCATCTTGTTCTGCATTACTCTATCTAGTCTGTACTCACCCCTGAAGATGTGAATTACACGAAAGCGCTTGGGAACTTCGTGTTTTCTTCTTTCCTGGTGGTTATCAGCATATATATATATATATATATATATATATATATATATATATATATATATATATATATATATATATATATTATATATATATATATATATATATATATATATATATATATATATATATATATATATATAATATTGGCTATTGTTTACTTATGTTCTCTTTTCCCGTTCTCATCAACGAATATATCTCTGTGCTATCACTGTGTACACTGTATCTCCCTATGAATGATGGATTGTAGGCACAATTTCAGTCCTTGAGAAAGCACACACACAAAAAAAAATCTTTGTGGCGCCAATAAACATAATACGACTTGGTTACTGCCGGCAGTGGTGCCTGATTTCTTGCCCGAATTTGTTCTTCACTTCAAATTATTTACAACCTCCTCCGCGGTCACTGATGTCATTAGCTAAAGGCACAATCCTGCACTCTCTAGTTGGCCTTTGGATGGTCAACCACAGCCATGAACACAACTAAAAAAAAAAATCCGGGTAAATCTTGTCATATGCCAATGATTTTGTGGTTGTATTGTAGAGTTATGAGATATTGCTTCACACTCAGGATGGGATGGAGAAAGGAAACTCACAATGTGCTCTCTGTACACATATTGTATTGGATGTACAATGCAGCTTGTTGCTGGGTAGGCAGCATGGTTACTAGCGTTGAGTAGAGAGTTGGTTGGTGAGGGTGCCCAGAGGAGGGCACGTGGCTTGAGGGACGCCAAGGTCGCCGGCGGGAGCGGGAGCCGCCAGGCTGGAACGGAGGAGGAGGTGTTGCTTGCTGGTGGCTGTAGGTAGAAAGAGCGTGGTCACAGCGGGGTGAGGTCTTATAAGGCAAGGGTAGGCGTGGGTTGATAGTTGACCCCCGCTCCGTCAGGCGGCGCTGGAGGCGTAGGCTGGGGAATTCGAAAAGGGTCGGCTACCCAGCGACAAACGGCGTTTATAGGGGAGGAATCCACTACAATGCTCCCCTTACCCTCCGGGCGCGGCGGGAGGCTGGAGGTTGGCAGGGTTGCATCCCACAAGTGATACAAAACCTGTGGGAGAATCAGGGGGAGAAGGAGGGTTGTGGAGGCGAGGAATGTGGTGCTTCTCTCGCGACAGGTACAGAATCCTCAGTAGCGCCTGGTGGGGTGTGTGGGTCCGCGTCAGGAGCAGGGGCCGCATCAGGAGCAGGGTCCGCGTCAGGAGGAGGGTCCAGGACAGCAGCAGGGTGCATGACAGCAGCGGGGTGCAAGACAGCAGCAGGGTGAAGGACAGTAGCAGGGGGTACCTGAGGGAGAAAAGAGGGGTGTGTGGGTCCGCGTCAGGAGCAGGGGCCGCGTCAGGAGGAGCGGCAGGGGGTACTGCTGGGCCGGGGGCGGCGTCTGAGGCAGGACGGGTGTGCTGGGGTCAATAGGATGTGGTGCTTGGGGCAGGAAGAGGAGCGGCTGTCTGCTTAGAGTAGCAGAGCTGCTCTAGGGTGTCTAACCTGCGGTGTAAAGACAGTAGTTGCAGAACCGATGAGAGCTGCCTCTGTGTGGATAAACCAGTCTGCCATGTTGCTTGAAGACTGGGAGAGTGATCAGTTTCTCCTCCATCCTCTGTGAGTGCGAATCTCCGGGGGTCACCATTTGTAGGGTTATGAGATACTGTACAGTATTGGTTCACACTCAGGATGGGTTGGAGAAAGGAACTCACAATGTGCTCTCTGTATACATATTGTATTGGATGTACAATGCAGCTTGGTGCTGGGTAGGCAGCATGGTTACAAGCGTTGAGTAGAGAGCTGGTTGGTGAGGGTGCCCAGAGGAGGGCACGCAGCTTGAGGGACGCCAAGGTCGCCGGCGGGAGCGGGAGCCGCCAGGCTGGAGCGGAGGAGGAGGTGTTGCTTGCTGGTGGCCGTAGGTAGAAAGAGGGTGGTCACAGCGGGGTGAGGTCTTATAAGGCGGGGGTAGGCGTGGATTGATAGTTGACCCCCGCTCCGTCAGGCGACGCTGGAGGCGTAGGCTGAGGAATTCGAAAAGGGTTGGCTACTCAGTGACAAACGGCGTTTTTAGGGGAGGAATCCACTACAGTATGCCTCCCGACCTAGGCTGTACCTCCAGTCGGTGGAGAGTGATTTTCAAATATACAATCGCGAATAATGTTAAAAATCCTACATCGATTTACACATTCACATCACTAAGACGGTCTTCATGCTCTTATGTAATCACTGTCCATTTTCTGCCGCTGTTAGACGCGCGGGTCGGATCGTGTTGTGTCTCTGTAACAAAGTGCGTTCGGCATTCGGGCCTTCGTTGTTGAGCGGCAGGAATTGGACAGTGATTACATAAGAACATCAAGATCGTCTTAGTGATGTGAAAGTGTAAATCGATGTAGGATTTTTAATGCTAGACGCGATTGTATTTTTGAAAACTTAATTTCCACCGAGTTGGAGGTACAGTCCAGGTCAAGAGGCCTACAACCACAAAATCATTGTCATATGACAAAGCTTTTATTTTATTTTTTTACGGAGTTGTGGTCACGGCTGTGATAAAGGCCAACCAGGGAGTGTAGTACTGTAATTTTAGGTAAATCAGTTCATAGTGTCATCAGTGACCGCGGAAGAGGTTGTAAATAAATTAAAGTGAATACAAACTGGCAGGCAAGCTGGTAAGGCACCACTGCTAGCAGAGATCAAGTCGTGTCATAGGTGCCACAGAGACTTTTAATTTTATTTTTTTGGGGGGCTTTCTAAAGGACTGAAACTGTGCCTATAATACACCATTCACAGGGAGATACAGTGTATGTACACAGTGATAGCACAAAGAGATATAGTCGTTGATGGGAGTGGGAAAAAAAAATATAAGGAAATAATAGTTTAAAAAAAAAATCAACAAGCTTGGCTATCCTAAAAGGCATTCTATTACCGCCCCCAAAGAGTTATATTTAATTTTTCTGTGTTTCTAAAGGACTGAGTGGGTGTATAAAATCCGTTATTCATAGCAAAATGCAGTGTACATACTGTAGAGCCAGCACATAAATACCTCACCTGGATTACGCAGTTCATTTCTAGTCACCGTATTACAGAATGGATATAGAATCCTTGGAAAGAATCCAGAGGAGAATGACAAGACTAATCCCGGGTATTAGGAACCTTGAATACAGAGACAGGTTAAAGCATCTTAATTTGCACTCCCTTGAGAGACGTAGAGTGAGGAAGTCAGGGTTAAACAAAGGGGATATTACAAAGGTACTCAAACTAACCAACCAGGAGCGAACTCGTAACAATGGTTTTAAATTAGACAAATTAAGATTTCGGCGTGAAATAGGTAAACACTGGTTTGGAAACAGAGTAGTGGATGAATGGAACAAGTTACCAAATATCATCATTAACTCGAATACGCTGGATAGCTTCAAGCATAGGTTGGATGCTTATATGAGCAATAGGGGTTGGGTGTAAACGAGACTGCCCAGTATGGGTCAATAGGCCCGCTGCAGTTTCCTCCATTCTTATGTTCTTATGTTCTTAACAGAAGACAACCCTAAAGGCAACAGGAAAGGTTAAAACCAACAGAGGGCAGCTAAGTACTGTTTTTTCCTCTTTATTTTTAAATAGGTGTAGATCTATACACAGTCTACACCCCCCCCCCCCCACAACAACAACAACCATGAAGGATATGATGATACATGATGTGTGACTACTGCGGGAGATGACGAATATGGATGATACAGGCCTGACCAATGCAACGTTTAGGAAGGTGCAAACTGCAGTAAAGCATGAAGGCTGTTGCTGGTATTGCCCTGACTGCATAGTCAAATGGTCAAGATGCAGTTTAAGAATATTTGTACAGAGGTTCTGAAGATGCCATCAACCCCTCAGGATGTGAGGAGGCTGGGACAAAAGAAGGGGGACAAGCATTGCCCCCTCAGAATCACACTAGTGAGTGAGGAGGAGAAATGGGAGGTTATTTGGCGGGCAAAAAACTTAGCAAGGAGCGAGGCATCTTGGAGTGTATTCATTCACCCAGATTGCACAGTAATGCAGAGGGAACAGCACAGGAAGCTCCTGCAGGGCTTGAAGCAGAGAAGGGAGGAGTCGAGGAGGAGCGGGGACCGGTGTACATGGGTTGTATTCAGGGAGAGGGTGGTGGAAGCAAGTGTGCCAACACAGGGCCAGGGGACAGCAGCACCCCCTCCACCCGCTCTACCCCCTGCCCGGGAGGTGGCACCAGCTCCGCCTATCAGCCGGGAGGAGGCTAGCGCCTTGTAAACAATGACATTTCTAATCACACCCTGCAAAATACAGTGCACTTAGCAAATGCTGCAGCGTCTGAGAATGGGAGGGGGGGGGCGGGGTTACTATTAAGAGCAGAGACGTTACCGAGAACAAATTCTAGCTTGAATGTCATGTACACTAATACTGACACGTTTCTTGATAAGAGAGAAGAGTTTGAAACAATACTGAAGGTACACCAACCAGATATTGTAGGAGTTGTAGAGCTGCTGTACAAGAACAGGAGAATTGACCCAGAGGAATGTGAGTTCAGTTCTGCGGGATAAGACTCATTTACGAACCTTTCTCAAGAAACTTGCAAGAGGGGTGTGGTTATCTATGCTAGGCAAGACCTTAGAGCCAGCCAGGCGAGGGTACAGGAAGAGGATGCTTTTGAAGAGTCCAAGTGGTGTAAAATTAAACTAAAAGGAAGGGACTTACTTAATGTCGGGTGTATCTACAGATCCCCAAACTGTGGCCCACTAAATCAAAGGAACTTAAGAGCCTTAATAGACAATGCGGCGATGCTCAACCCTAGCCACCTCCTTATCATGGGGGACTTTAACTATGGCGACATCGACTGGAGAAACGAGTTCACCCCAATTGACTGAATAACCCTGCTACTCTTCTTGTAGGGGAGCAAACACCCAAGCCACTAGACCTCATCATAACAAACGAGGAGGGTATGGTGGCCAAACTGGAACACCTTGCCCCAGTTGGCACCAGTCACCATATAGTGTTGTCATTCAGATATAACTGCTAGTTCAAGATAAGGCCAGGCCAAAGTGCAAATATTACAAGGAAAATTACAACGGGATGAGGGAAGAGATGAGAGGTATCCACTGGCCTGACTCACTAAGGCACAGGAACGCAGACACTAAGCTGAATATCATAACTAGTAAAGTGACCCATTTGATCGAGAAATATATACCCAAAACCCAGTGCCTCTAGGAATACGAGGGGATCCCTACACATGAACCATGCGGCGGTCGACAAAGTTAAGAAGAAAACCCAGAAATTCAAGGCGTGGGTTGGATCAAATGATGAGCAGGACTGGAGGTGTATGCAAGAGCCAGAAACCAAGCAAAGATTGAATGTAGAAAGGCTGAAAAGGAGTTCCAGAGGCTGGTTGCAAGTGAGGTCAAGTCAAACCCAAAGACGTTTTACCGCTATGCAAAGTCGTAATTAAAAACGCGAGTAAGAGTATCAGACCTGAGGTTGAAGATGGTAGTTATGCAGATGTAGGTCACATGAGAATAACCCGTTATAGTACCTCCTTCTTTCCTCACACAGCCAGAGAGTGGAATGCTCTGCCTTCTTCTGTGTTTCCATGCTCTTACAATCTGTCTCACTTTATAAAGCTGGTTTTCCGGGATCTTCGTGGTGTAGATTAATACAGTATAACCTTTTTTTTTCTATATTTACAATTTCTTTCCGTTCTTTTTTTTTTCGCCCCCCAGGCTCCGTTGTGGGTCGTTTGACCTGTGCCCGGGTAGGCTAATTCCCGTAAAAAAAAAAAAAAAAAAAGATTCTGACCAGGAAAAAGCTGAGGCATTGAACAGCTTCTTTTCCTCGGTGTTCACAAGAGAGGATGCGATTAACCTTCCTGCGTTTTAGGACAGACGGTTCGACACAGCACTGACCCACATTGTGTTCACAGAAGAGGGTATTAGAAATAAACTGTCAAAGCTAAAGTCCATAAGAGTCCCGGCCCTGACATGGTGCATCCTAGAGTGCAAAGAGAGTTGTGCAACGAACTTGCCGAGCCCCTGAAGATCCTGTTTTGTAAATGCCTGGATGAACAAACAGTCCCCTGAATGGAAAGTGGCTTATGTCAGTCCTATCTTCAAGAAGGGCGATCGTCACTCCAAGAACAACTATATAACAACTATAGATCGGTGAGCCTGACCAGTATAATATGTAAAGTACTTGAGAGTATTATCAGAGATGCAGCAATGGAACATCTACTACGAAACAACCTCGTAAAGGATTGCCAACACGGTTTTATGCCGGGGCGCTCCTGCTTAACACAATTGCTCAAGGTATTGGATATTTGGACCCATATTCTGGAAAAGGGTGGTAATATCGACAATATTTACCTAGATTTTGCCAAGGCTTTCGACAGTGTACCCCACGAAAGGCTGAAAATCAAACTGGAAGGATACGGAATTCGGGGAAATGTCCTAGCGTGGATAGAAGACTTTCTACATGACCGCAAGCAGTGTGTGGTGATTAATGGCACTAAATCATCATCTGTACTTGTCACAAGCGGGGTACCACAGGGGAGTGTATTGGGCCTGACGTTGTACACTCCTCCATGCAAATGTTTGCCGATGACGCCAAGTTATTTCGGGAAATCAAGAACCAAGTGGACTGTGAAGAGCTGCAGAAGGACCTCTGTGGGCTCCAAGAATGGTCGATCGAAGATATGGCTGCTGAAATTCAATGTCACGAAGTGTAAGAGGATGCACCTGGGGCGTACCAACGGTAAGGAGGCGTATCATATGTTCGAACGGGATGAAAAGACTGCATTATTTGAGACTGAATGTGAGAAGTGTATGTATATTATGTATGCTGGATTATATATTATGTATGTATATTATGTATGTGCTCCATTTATGTATTTATTTATTCAGCCTAGCTAGCAGCCTGTGGCAATGTTATTACCATATCCCACATGCTTAATTAATGTGCCTGGCGACGTATGGAAGCTGCTAATGTATCACTTGCCATACGTCGTCTATAGCAGTGACCGGGAGCCTAGCCAAGGGAGAGAGCTGCTCCCCTTTGTGTACGTACTCTTATCCAGTAAACCGAACCTACAAAACTATACAGGTGTTTGTGTTCTCTCCTGTATATGGAACTTATTATTCAGAACCTAACATGGCGCAGTGCGTAATCTTACTGGATAATTACGAGTGATAGTGCAAGTTTATGAAAGCCGGCTTATGGATTCCTTCCCCGTGTCAACCAACCGCCACCCCTCCTCGAAGAATTTCGCAACTTTGAGCAGTGTCAGTGACAGTGATTTTCTGTGAAGTGTTTAGTGCATTGTGTGTTTCGTGCCATTCATGTGTGACCTTGTTCTAAAAGGGTTCCCAAGGTATACGGCACGTTCTGGGCATTTGTAAGGAGTAGAGTTCAGTGCACCCTTCTCTGACCGCGTCCTGAGGTGTAACTGGACTGACTGGGAGTCGCCGCGCTTCTCCCTTCCCCCCCCCCCCCCCCCTCACAGCGCCGCCTCCACCCCCCCTCACAGCTGGGGCGAGACGCTCTGCCTGCCCGGGACACACACACACACACATACATGTACTAACACTCGCTGACCGCGCGGCTTCCTTATATATATTTTATATATATAATCTACTTATCTGTGTATTTAATTAATTTTTTTGTCTGAAATCTTGTTGATACGACGGGCTGACCGGTCAACACTGATTTAAGACACAGTACACAGATGAAGTAGTTATGTCTCATGCCTTACGTAGCCGTGGACCCAGCGCCTGGATGAGTCAAGCGGATGATAGTCCCCCAGAGATGGATGACCAGGCCGGCCACGACGCTCCAGCCCCCACAACATCGCGCAGTCCCTCACCTCAATATTCAGCGTTGTCTCCAGAGATAATTGCTTTACTGAAGTTTATGAGAGATGAGAAACGCGAGGATGAAGCTCACAGACGTTTGGCGGATGAGCACAGAAGGCAAGCAGAGGCAGAACGAGACAACCAACGGAGATTGGAAGACAGTGAACGGTTTGAAGCCTTGATATCTCGCCTCACTGTTAACCAAGCCCCTGGCTCTAACACTGCCTCGGTACTGACTGGTTCAGATACCTCATCCATGCTTCCTTCACACCCCCCAGCCCCACCTAAAGCAGCAGCTCAAACACCGCCCATCTTGAAGCCTGATGTGAATTTCCAGACTTTTCGTGAATGGCGGCGACGGTGGACTGATTATTCTACAATGGTGGATCTCCAGAGTTTGTCACAGCCTAAACAACTCATCCAGCTGCGTATGTGCCTGTCCTTGGAAATTCAGCGTGTCTTGGAACATACGTTGCAGGTACCCCCAACCTCTTCGCTGTCTGTAGAGGAGGTACTGGACGTTCTACAATGGCACATCAAAGGACAGCAGAATGAAGCTCTGCGCAGGAGGGAATTGTTTAGCTGCAGACAGATGGAGGGTGAGTCTTTTGATGCCTTTTACGTACGTCTTAAGAGAGCCTCGGAAGAGGTAGATATATGTCTAGGCCACCACCAGCAGTGCGAGGAGACCCAGTTGAAGCAGGTGATCCTGATGGGTGTTAAGGACGAGGAACTTGTCCAACGCCTCACCTCCCTCGACTCTTCCTCTTCTCTTCAGGATGTGTTGACGATATGTCGCTCCTATGAGGCTGCCAGGTGTGCCACCTCTGCCATCCGTGCTCCCCCTACAGCTGTACGCGCTGTGTCCCGGTACAAGAAGGACAAGAAGTCTGTTCCTACGCCTTCGCCCACCACGTCCACGCCCGGTTCATTTTGCAACAACTGTGGTAAGCAGCACGGAACACAGGTGTGTCCAGCTGCTCAGTCTACCTGCAACAGTTGTGACCGTAAGGGCCACTGGTCACTCACAGTACGGTGCCCAGCCAAACGCGTCCAGTGCAATGTGTGCGGTCGTCTGGGCCACTATGACAAGTGTTGCCCTTCCAACAAACCCAAGGGACCGCGTCGGCGGAAGCCTCAGCCCCCTTCCACCAGAGAGGGCCGCCCACAGTCTTCCAATCAGAGGCACGACGACTCTTGACAACGCTCGAGCCACATTAGGAATGTGTGCTCCCCCCCGCGTCCCAGGACCAAAGTCCCCCAGTACATCAGTGTCATTGTGACCTACCGCAGTGCGTCATCCCGTCTTCAGATGTTGCCCGACACCGGCGCTGATGCTACAGTCATCGGTCCCCAGCATTTACAATGCTTGGGGCTCTCTCCAAGTGATCTAGGACCGCCCCCCAAGGATCTCCGCTTTATGGCAGATGGTTCACAGATGACCCCGGCCCTGGGTTCACTCCAAGCACAAGTCACCTTTGGCAACAGGTCGTGTCAAGCCTGGATTGATGTGCATAACGGTGTCCAGACTCCTTTGCTGTCCTACAGACATTGTCAGGAGTTGGCCATCATCTCCCAGGACTTCCCCAAACCTATTCTTGAGGTAAAACACGCCAACAGGGTGCAAAAAGGGAGCAGCAACGACCCTGCTGCCGCCCTACCCCTGCCTCTTGCCAGTGACACCTCTCCTTCGGATGCTCGGAAGTACTTCCTGAAGGAATTCAGCGACGTTCTGGTGACCAAGTCCGCTCTGGAATCCAAGCCTCTCAAGAAGATGGCAGGTCCCCCCATGAGGATCCACCTGAGGGACGACTCGAAGCCCTTCGCTATTTACACCCCTCGACTGGTTCCCCTGGCCTTCCGCGAGGCGGTCAAAAACGAGCTGGACTCCATGGTCGCCCAAGAAATTATTGCACCAACCGGCGATGACCCGTCTCCATGGTGTCACCCGATGGTTGTCGTCGCAAAACCTAAAGGTGGTGTTCGGATCACCACTGACCTTTCCAAGCTCAACAGCCAGGTGTCTCGTCCTGCGCACCCTTTTCCCACGCCCTTTGCAGCTATACGCAGTGTGAACCCGAAGGCGCGCTTCTTCACGACGATGGACGCCCTGTGTGGATACTGGCAGATAGAGCTTGCCGAAGAAGACCGACCACTCACAACTTTCATCACCCCGCATGGACGTTACAGTTATTGCCGTGGCCCCATGGGATTCGCCGCTACAGGAGACGCTTTCTGTCTTCGAGGTGATATGGCTCCACAAGGTCTGGCAAACTGCGTGAAAGTGGTCGACGACATACTCCTGTACGACGAGGATTATATGGATCACCTCTGCCGTATCTACGAGGTACTCAACAGGTGCCGGAAGCACGGCATTACCCTAAATGCCGACAAGTTTGTTCTGGCCAGCTCTTCAGTTGACTTTTGTGGGTACACCCTCTCAGGGAATGGTATCGCAGCTGACCCGGAAAAGGTCCGCGCCATCACGGATTTTCCCACCCCTGCTAACCTGACCGACTTGAGGTCCTTCATAGGTCTCGTCAACCAGTTAGCAGAGTTTTCGTCGGACATCTCCGCAGCTGCTCAACCACTTCGCCCCCTGATGAGCCCCAAGAGGACATTCCTGTGGACCCCCGACCACGACAAGGCCTTCCAGCAAGTGAAACAGGCCCTGTCTCGTCCACCTGTCCTCGCCACGTTTGACCCAGCCTTGCCGACAGTTCTGCAGACAGATGCCTCATGCTTGTATGGCGTGGGATACGCCCTACTGCAGGATCATGGTGGAGGGCAGTTCCGGCTCGTCCAGTGTGGCTCGCGTTTCCTCTCTGACACTGAGACGCGCTACGCCACTATTGAGTTGGAGCTGTTGGCTGTGGTTTGGGCGATGTCCAAGTGCAGGTTTTACCTCATAGGCCTGCAACACTTTCACCTAGTGACCGACCATCGCCCGCTTGTCCCGATCCTCAACCACTACACGCTAGACGCCGTTGAGAACCCTCGCCTCCAGCGTCTGAAAGAGAAGCTCTCGGCGTACATCTTCACTGCAGTGTGGCGTGCTGGCAAGGAGCTCTGCATCCCTGATGCCTTATCCCGCTCTCCTGTCAGCCGCCCTACTCCAGAAGATCATGTGCTCGACGCCGACCTCGCTCTCTCCGTCAGGACTGTGGTCACTCTCCATGCCGTCCAATCCCTTCGTTCGGACCTGTCACCAGATGACGACAAGGCAATGGAGGACCTTCGAACAGCGGCCCGAGACGACCCTTCCTACGTCCGACTTGTCGAGTGTGTGAGGAATGGATTTCCTAGCAACCGCTACGATCTTCACAACACCCTGCTCCCGTATTGGAAACTCCGCGATGAACTCTACTGCGACGGAGACATTGTTCTGTACGGAGCACGTGTAGTTGTCCCTGCTGCATCACGTCCCCACGCCTTGGCTCGCCTTCACGACAGTCACCGTGGAGCTGAGGCCACCAAACGACGTGCACGACAGACTGTGTTCTGGCCCGGCATCAACTCCGACATCTCCAATGTCGTCCGTGCGTGTGAGCCCTGCCAAGTATTACAACCCAGCCAGCAGCAGGAACCCTTCATGAGTGACGACAACCCCACCCGCCCCTTTGAGTCTGTGTCGGCCGACTTTTTCTGTGTGTCAGGAAAGTCCTTCCTCGTTATCGTCGACCGTCTCTCTGGTTGGCCGGTTGTCATCAAGTGCGGTAATGACACGACGTCTGCCGCCACCATCAGCAAGTTCCGCCACTACTTCCGTGACGTGGGCGTTCCTGTACGCCTGCGAATCGACGGAGGGCCTCAGTTCACAAGCCGGGACTTTGCTGTGTTCCTTGACCGATGGGGAGTCCGGCATGTGTTGTCATCGCCCCATTACCCGCAGTCCAACGGCCACGCTGAGGCTGCTGTCAAATCCCTGAAGCACCTCATCCTTAAGGTGGCCCCTTCTGGGAACATTGACTGCGAGGCCTTCGACAGGGGTCTTCTTGAACTCCGCAACACACCTAACTACACCGGACGCTCCCCTGCCCAGGTTTTGTATGGACGCCCCCTTCGTTCTTGTGTCCCTGCTCACCCTCAATCCTTCTCCAAGGAGTGGCAGGCCAAGACAGAGGATTGTGATCGCCGAGCCGCCGAACGTGTTCAGGACGTCGTCGCCCGCTACAACGACCACGCCCGCTCTCTCCCCAGGTTGAGTGTCGGCACCCAAGTCCGTGTTCAGGACCCGACCTCCCTACGTTGGGACAAAGTAGGCGTAGTCATGGGTCTCGGCAGGTCACGGGACTACCAGGTGCGGTTACCCAGTGGTCGTGTGTGGTGGAGGAACCGCCGTTTTCTCCGCCCCGTAACAATGCCTTCTGCTGGCCCCGCCACCAGTGTTGAGTCCCATACCCTTCCCAGAGATGAAGTCCCTCAACGCTCAGAACGGATCCAAAAGAAAAGGTCCGCTCAAGACTTTGCTATGAGCGTATAGGGGGGAGGGAGGTGTATGTATATTATGTATGCTGGATTATATATTATGTATGTATATTATGTATGTGCTCCATTTATGTATTTATTTATTCAGCCTAGCTAGCAGCCTGTGGCAATGTTATTACCATATCCCACATGCTTAATTAATGTGCCTGGCGACGTATGGAAGCTGCTAATGTATCACTTGCCATACGTCGTCTATAGCAGTTGACCGGGAGCCTAGCCAAAGGAGAGAGCTGCTCCCCTTTGTGTACATACTCTTATCCAGTAAACCGAACCTACAAAACTATACAGGTGTTTGTGTTCTCTCCTGTATATAGAACTTATTATTCAGAACCTAACAAGAAGGACCTAGGTGTGTATGTTCACATTGAGCTGAAGTTCTCGGGCCATTGCGAGAAGAAGGTAAATCGGGCAAATAATTATTGGGTCTTATAAGAAGGTCGTTCAGATATCTAGACGGTCCGTCCCTCGTAACGATCTTCAAGAGTGAAGTGCTTCCCCATCTGGAGTACTGTCACCCCGTCTGGTCCCCGAGATATGCTAGGGACTGTCAGTTGGTTGAAAATATTCAAAGGAGGGCCACCAGACTGGTGCCTGCACTTCGGCACCTCAGCTACACTGAGAAATTAGAGAGCCTGAACTTGCCTCACTTATACTACAAACGGGCAAGGGGTGACCTAATTGAGGTGTATAAGCATCTCAAGGGGCACAACTCAGTCGAGTGTCCTTACTTGGAGCTGGCGGACGCTAGCCCCACAAGGGGTCACAGCTCAAGATTGAAGAAACCGCTAGTCCAGAAAACTGTGAGGGCAAACTTTTTCGAAGTGAGAGTTGTGAACTCTTGGAACAATCTACCAGAAAGTGTTGTGATGGTACCGAGTGTGAGCTCTTTCAAGACAAGACTTGACCAACACTGGAGCAGGTTCAGGTACATTCAGGAGCCGGTGCATGCCCAGTATTTGCCAACAGTGTGTAACAGAGACGTGACCGATCGCCCAAGCGGCTAACGAGCCGATGAGTGATGAAGAGGATAAAAGTAAAAGTAACGAAGGCCCGAATGCCACCACGCTTTGTTACAGAGACGCAACACGACCCGACCCGCACGAAATATAAACATTAAGTAAACAGAAATAATTTTTTTTTCAATGTTCAAATAACAAAACATGGACAATGACACATTAAATACAGCCTCTGTTCCAATGTTCATATATAAGCCATTGGAAATATTCTCTTAGGACCTTACAACTGATACATTATTAGTTACACGTTTATAGTGACATCCATCCAAGTTGTCGACTTCACTCTTTAAACGTATGGACAATCACCGAAAGGAAATTGTCTCTCAACTTCATAAAAAATCATAAAATGTTACAGACCCGTATGTAATCCCTTCCGAGTGCTTACAAGAATTTTCCAACTAAGGTTCATCTAAATCTAATGTAAAACAGAAGACTTCGCATGCCTAAAAGAGCTATAAATTTTCTAAAGACAGAGACACATGCACACAGTTCTGTCTATAAATGAACGACTCTGAACTGTCTTTCATCCATCTCATTATTTCAGATTGAGAGAAGAAAGATCACGGTGAAGTAGCCTCAACGATATGCCTCTTAAAACACATTAGAAAAACTATTACTAATTAGTACTCATGTAAATAAACCCCAGCATACCTAATATCTGTTAACGTTTCATGTTTTTCGAAGTTCTTTTACGCGAATATTTTTTTATATGATGACCAAGATTTTCATCACAAAAGTCGAACACATTCTTTTGTGTTGGGCGGGAATATCATGACGCCTCGACCAACTTAGTCGCTAGAACTTTAAAAATAAATGACGCCCCAGATATTTCCCTTATTATAACAGGACTGAAGTGCCTGTTAGTTATTAAAACCTTTTACGTAAAAAAGGCGGCGACCCAAACTCGATTACAGATTCTTTTAACATGTTACATATGGTGTACCCAAACCGTTCAACTTGAAAAATGTTAGTCCAGGTATTGTACTGGAAAATTTCTAGGTATTTTCATGTATCTGCTGAAGGTACTGGACTGATGGCGATAGCTATATAAGAACATAAGAACATAAGAAAGTGGGATACTGCAGGAGGCCGACTGGCCCATACAGGGCAGATCCCTTTCACACCCATCCCAGCACTTCCATGTGCCTATCCAACTTCGTCTTGAAGCTCCCTAGCGTCCCCGATCCTACTATAGCACTCGGTAGTCTATTTCACATATCCACAAATCTATTACCAAACCAGTGCTTGCCTATATCCTTTCTGAATCGGAATTTATCTAATTTAAAGCCATTTGTTCTAGTTATTTCGTTATTACTGAGCTTCAGAACATCTTCCATTTTACCCTTGTTAATCCCACTCACCCACTTGTACACCTCTATCATATCTCCTCTAACTCTACGCCTCTCTAATGAATGTAAGCCTAAGCTTTTCAGTCTTTCTTCATATGGAAGGTTTCTAATATTATGGATCATTTTTGTCATTCTTCTTTGTACTCTCTCCAAAGAATCTATGTCCATTCTATAATAAGGACACCAGAACTGAACCGCATAATCCATGTGTGGCCTCACTAATGCTAGGTAAAGTTTCAAGATAATGTCAGCAGTTCTGTTACTCACAGACCTAGATATGAACCCTAGAATCCTGTTTGCCTTGTTGCGAACGCTAATACAGTGTTTTCTAGGTTTCAAGTCGTTGCTAACAAATACACCTAGATCTTTTTCACAAACTGAGTTTTCTATTTCCGTGTTACCTAGTTTATACTTAACGTTTGTATTCGTCTTCCCTATCTGTAGTACCTTGCATTTATCAGTATTAAAATTCATTTGCCAGTCTACTGACTGCTCTCTCCGTCGTTTGTTCACGCAGATTATAATCATCATCACACAGACTTTTTTCTTTCAAATGTGATGTGTGGGTAGCTTGACGCAAGGCTTATCTTCGGTGTAATATCATGAGCCAGTAAGTTTGCACCAACAGGGAGGCTCGTGGTGAAGCAAGTACCAACCAATCTAGCCTTCATTTGTTACACCCTGAGCACGTGCAGTTTATTTGTTATACAAAAAATTAAATCTTGCAAATACAAAAACTGAAAAAATAAAATTATTCCTGTTATTCCTGTTACTTTTTTCCACGTCATCACGCTAAAATACAGTGAATCAAATCTATCCCATTATTTCTGCAAGACATTAAAAATAAAAGGAAATTTAAAGATTTTTTTAGCTACGTAATATTTCACTGGTTCTGCCATAATTTACCAATTTTCAGTATTATTCTTTGGCAGGTCTTCTGAGCTGCCGACTGTAACCCAGGTGTGTGCATCATCAGTGCAGATAAAATAATTGAACTTTTCTGCCACAGGTGTTCCCTGACCTGACTGTCGCCATCGGACTTGAAAATGCGATCATGGTTTTCGGTTCCTTTGAAATCTTGCTGGCTCTGTTGGCCTTCCTCTTCCTGCCTGAGGCCAGGGGGCGCACACTAGAGGATCTGCAGCACGCCTTTGTCGGTAGTCCTGTCCTCACGCCCTTCTCCCACGCCGGGCGCGATGGATACACACCGGCTTACGGCAGCACCTTCCCTTCAACCTCCCAGGGCCTGGAAAAGGTCCGCTAGTGCCCTGGCCTAAGCCTGGTTATCTATAGGTACCGTCTGTTGGCTTCCTACCTCTATAAAAGCAAATTCTTCACTACTATTCACATCAGAGACTGAAGTTCTGATAAGCCACCCTACACAAGACGATCTTTTGTGTCAGTTATATTTTTGTCTCGTGATATAAGGTACCGTCGGTCGTCAAGGACTGTAGCTGAATGAATGCATTCTTAATCTGGCGCTTGGAATAATAGTGTGGATATAAACTTTTAATTAATGTGTAGAAAACAGATTTACATTTATACGTATAAAAACTTGTTTGTTCATATTTCTAAATATTTCGTTTACATTATTTTTTATTTATTTTTTATTGTTATAGTGTTTCCCATGAGCTGTATGAGCTGACTCTGGTCAAGAAATACAGTTGTTAATACGTGTATGATTGCTGACATTAAGAAAATTATATATCAATAATAACACTTGGCACCAAATTAAATAACAAGCAATATCCGTAACATGGTTCAGAGCAGCTTCCTATCGGTAATTTTGAGGTGCTGATTTAAAATCTGGCAATAAAAATTATCTGGCACGTAGAGTTTATTTGTTGTACAAAAAATAAATCTTACAACTACAAAAAACTGAAAAAATACTTTTTTTCCTGTTATCTCTGTTACTTTTTTCCACATCATCACACTAAAATTCAATAAAGAATGAAATAAATCATAAGAAGACACAAAAAGTAATAAATTAGCCACTGTATGGGCATTTGTTATTTTATTTCATCCTATTATGTGTTGTATTGTCCTCCGATTGTAAACACCAGCAATATTCCCCCATCATGGCAGGATCCCATCTACCCTGGTACCTTTCCCCCCATACGTCTAATGTCCTGATGAAATCGCTTTCCCTGTTCATCACTAACCGACCCCGGATTCTCAGGAAAAAAGTCAAAGTGCGAGTGTAGGAGGTGGACTTTCAGGGACATCCTGCAACCTAAGTTTTTGTAGTGTTTTAAGAATTTCTCTACAAGTTGGGAATAGTTTTGTTCTTTCTTGTTCCCAAGAAACCCCTTGACTACAGATGTGAAGGATTTCCATGCAGCTAACTCATTTTCATTCAGGTTGTTTTCAAAGTCGTCATCACGAAGTAACTTTCTTATCTGTGGGCCAACAAAGATACCCTCTTTGACTTTAGCATCACTGAGCTGTGGGAATTTTCCCCTCAAGTACACGAATCCATCACCTTGTTTGTCCATAGCCTTCACAAAATTCTTCATTAGTCCCAGCTTGATGTGTAAAGGAGGTAGAAGTACGTCGTTTGGGTCTACCAAGGGAGTATATTTAACGTTGCTTTTTCCTAGAACAAACTTTTCTCTCTTTGGCCAGTCCTTTGTGGTGTAGTGTTTTTCTGTTGCTCTGCTGTCCCATAAATACAGAAAACAGCAATATTTCGTGAACCCTCCTTGAAGGCCGAGTAGAAGGGCTATAACCTTCAAATCGCCGCAGATCTGCTATCTATACTACTTGTATTTAATAGCGGTCAGTAATTTCTCCATACTATCATTCGTTTCCTTCAAACCTACAGAATGCGCTACTGGAACTGAGGACTTCTGGTTCCCATTATGCAACAATACTGTTTTCAGACTAAACTTGGAGGAATCTATGAACATCTGCCATTCCTTTGGGTCATGTTTTTCTCCCAACCCTGACATCAGTCCATCTACATCACCACACACACAGAGGGAATCCTGCATATTGTAGAATGGGGTTAGCGACAGCATTTCCTCCCACTTGCTGTTCGGTATTGCTAACCTTGCATTTAATATAACCCTACCAACACAAGTACGTATCTTACACTACATATACTGTACACATATATCATAAAAATGTTACGTGACTGACATTTTTTATTGCCATATTTGAAATCAACATCCCAAAATTAATTAAGTGCAGCGTATTTGATCCATGTTACCGAACCTTTGTCAACTAGTGTAAATAAAGTATTACTTCACTAAGTGAAAATCTGACCAATAGTACTAATAGACTGAAAATAAATTTTGATTTGGCTGACAAAAAATAACGACAGTTTAATATAAAACCACTGTTTCTTTCCTGAGTAAGCAATACATACACACATTATCTACAACTGGAGCATTTATGTGGCGGATCTGAAATAAATAGACGTTATAATTTTGGCAGTGTCTGATAGGATGATGGGTATGTTAAGTGTTATTGGTAAAAAAAAACCAAAAAACAAAAAAAACATTACAAGTTAAAACCTTAAGTTTTTTTTTTTAAGATGGCAGAGGCAGAGATACTCACTCAAAGAAGGAAGCTGCTCTTCCCGTAATGAAGTAGGTAGATAGACAGTAAACAAAAGATTGGCATAGTTAACTTCAGAACTTGAAGTTGCTATCAATAGTAACAGAACATTAGAGTAATTTATGACCTCTTGTAAGCCGAGAAGAAAAAGCAAGAACTCACTTAAACATTTAGGTCACTTGAAGACATTTCCAACAGATAACATAAAGTGAAAGTTATCAAAGAGACGCTTCTTCTACTGCAGTGGGCGCCGTCTTACAGCAGGAGATCAACGGAACTTTCATGCCCGTTGCTTTCTTCTCACAACGGCTTCAACCACCACACCTCAAGTACAGCGCTTTTGATCGAGAACTCCTGGCCATATACTTGGCTGTCAGACATTTCCAACACTTCCTCGAGGCCCGTCAGTTCACCATCTTCACTGATCACAAGCCCCTCGTCCACGCTTTCGCTTCAGCTTCCCAGTCACATACACCTCGTGTCCTGCGCCACTTGGCTTACGTCTCGGAGTTCTCCAGCGACGTCCAACACATTAAAGGCAGCCACAACGAGATCGCCGACGCCCTCTCTCGTTGTATATCCACCATTCTTCCCTCATCTCCACCCATTGATTATGGGCAGCTAGCCGCGGCTCAAGAGAAAGACGAAGACCTGGCAGCTTACAAGACATCCCCCTCAGGCCTCATACTCCAAGAACTCCCTGTTCCTGGCACAAAGATAAAATTGTGGTGCGACGTATCCTGTGGACAGCCTAGACCGTTCGTGCCTCACGTCCACCGCCGCGCTGTTTTCGACCGCATCCATGGTCTCAGCCACCCGGGTGTGCGGGCCTCCCAGCGCCTCCTCACGCAACGTGTCGTCTGGCCCGGCATCAAGTCTGATACTAAGAAATGGGCTGCCCAGTGCCTAGCCTGCCAGTCCTCCAAAATACATCGTCACATACGGGCCCCCTTACAAGCCTTTCCTATTCCCAAAGGACGTTTTCAAGTAGTACACCTCGACATCGTGGGACCTCTTCCATCATCCTACGGTAGCACCTACATCTTCACCTGCATCGACCGTTTCACCAGGTGGACAGAAGCAATTCCCATGCCCAACGCTACAGCAGAGACTACTGTCCGCGCCTTCATGTCCGGTTGGGTTTCCCGTTTTGGCCCCCCCGCTACCGTAATCACTGACCGAGGAGTACAGTTTGAGTCACAACTCTGGCAGCACCTCCTACAGTTCCTCGGCACGTCTAGACAACGCACTACAGCATACCACCCTCAAGCCAACGGCATGGTAGAACGTTTTCACCGGCAGCTAAAGGACGCACTCAAGGCACAGCACGACCCTTACAGCTGGACTGATGCGCTTCCCTTAGTGCTCCTCGGCATCCGTGCGTCGCACAAGGAGGATATGGACTGTAGCCCGGCGGATCTGACACTAGGCGAGCCCCTTCGGCTACCCGGGGATTTCTCACTCCCTCCTGATCCCAATCAAGCCACTCCAGCCGTTCGTCACGACTTACTCCAAAAGCTACGACAAGCAGTTTCTGCATTCAGAGCTACTGCTCCACGCCAGCCTACTCGGCGCCCTGAACACATCCCTCCTGCACTACTCACAGCCGAGTATGTTTTCGTCAGGCATGATGCTCACCGCAACCCATTACAACGCCCCTACGATGGACCCTTCCAGGTGGTTACCCGTTCTGCAAAGTTCCTGACAATTATCCGGAATGGCAGACATGACACCGTCAGCATAGACAGAGTCAAACCGGCCGCCTTACCCGTCGGGCCCCCAGCCCAGCAGCACCATCAACAAACTACGCCTGCACCAGTCCACCCGCAGTTACCACCGGCAGCAACACCACGCCCACGACATTTCTGGGCACCCTCTTTTCACCCTCATGTACAACCTGCTCCTGTCATAGAACCTGAACCTGTAGTAAGCCTCCCTCCTATCATAGAACCTGCTCCTGTCATAGACCCTCCTCCTGTCATAGAACCTGAACCTGCTCCTGCCATGGACCCTCCTCCTGACGCAGCCCCTGCAGCAGCAGGAGCACAACAACCATTGCTTGTACAACCTCCTCTAATCCCAAACCCTCTTTCTCCTCCTAATTCTCCCACAGGTTTTGTGTCACTGGACGGAGTTGTTACACGTAGCGGTCGAGTCGTACATACACCTGCCCGGTATGTGTTATGTGTGGGACACAACCCGGACAACATCCAGCCTCCCGCCGCGCCGGGAGGGGAGGGGGAGTATTGTAGTGGACTTCTCCCCTACAAGCTGGCACGCACCACCTGTTACCGCCTTCCCTAGCAACCAAGCGTATCCGCATTCCATTGCCCGCCGTATCCTAGCAACGGAACTAGTCACCGGCTACTTCTCGGGTTTTTCCACCATGACTCATAGCCGCTGCTGGGTGTATATAAGCTCTGTCTCTCCATTGAGATGCATTCTGACCAATCTTCTTAAACAAGCAACATCTCCTCCAGCAAGCTCCACACTGTTAACATTTCATTCAACCAGGAGGCCAGCAACAGGCAACATCTTCTCTAACGGAGCTCCTGCACACATACCTCCTTCGACAAGCTACTCACCGCACGTCTCTACCAAGCAGCCCCTCACCACACAGCACCTCCAGCACCAGACTGTCTATCATATAACTTATATATTATACAAGATAACCACATTAGAGTTTCCTTCCATCCTGAGTGCTAGACAACTTTAATATCTCGATACCCCTACAACATCAGAGTGTGTCCAAACCATAAAGTCAAACTGAAACTGATGTGGTCATTTAAGCCAAAAATAGAACTAAATTGTACCTCATAAGAACAGAAGACAAACGAAGCTTCAGTTAACGAGAGGCACAGAAATGAAAAATAAAAGAAAATCTTAAGAAACAGACTATACATGTTTATATTTTCCTGGTTTCATTGACAACAGGAGGACACAGCAGCTCACGATACAATAAACAGATCCCCACATTAGTTTCCCAAGCGTCTGGTACCCATAGCGTAGAGCAGTAGCATTATATTATACGTATATAGGACACAGGAGCCACAAGGGAATGATAGCAAAACTACACTTTATTGAACTTTCCCTAAACACTACTGCTAGTTTCTCGTATATTCGTTGGGCTCGTTAGCCTTATGCATAATACTAGCGTCAGTTCATCTGTAATGAGTCTCAAGTTTGTTATCATAATATTGTTCTCTGCTTTAACCGGTGCACAAGTATAGTTGTCTTCCCTTTTTTTTCTGTTTTATTAAAGATAGATAGATAGAAGAGATAGATAGATAGATAGATAGATAGAGAGAGAGAGAGAGAGAGAGAGAGAGAGAGACCTAGATAGGCAGATAGATACCTAGATAGACAGATATTTATTCAGTAAAATGGTCATATACGTTCATAATTAGATCTACATGTAAATAGACAATGCAGGTATATACAGTAGTTCAGTATACAGTACATATAGACAATGCGGAATATAAAATTTCCAGTTACAGGTGTACACATAATGGTAAACAGTAAGGCAATTCAACCAAGGAAAGTCAACAAAGCCATCAGGTGCTTATTTCCTGGAGGGTTCTTTGCTTAGGCTTGGTTAATAATTAGTAATAGCAAATATAAAAGAATGAAATTGTAATTTGTTGAAAACTATAACAAGCAATTACAATGTGCTTATACCATTCGCTTTAGCAATACAACATTCTATGGTTAATAATTTTGAAAACCACTCTTTTCTTGCTGCGGCTTCATCGGCTATGTATGCTTTAGTTTTAGCTTTGGACTGCTTGATATGATCAGGCAAATTGTTCCAATCCTTTATAGCTGAAAAGAAAGTCTATTTTGTTTGACCGCGGTTAATGAATTTCTTTATACATGTAACTTATAAATGTAACCCCAGCCTGACTTTTTTTTTCTTTGACAAGTGTGTACTAAATAAACATTCTTTTTCAACGGAACGTTTTATTAACCCGCCAACAAAAAATACACTTTTTTCTATAATTGATATTAATGAAAGTAGTTATACTCCCGATTGCTTATAAAGAACATTGGCAAAGTATAAAATCATGCAGACTGACTTCAAAGTATGAATCCGAGAGTCAAAAGATCTTAAGTCATTCTTTTGAACACTTGGTGTTTAGACATGACCCTTTTCAAGTGAGACCACCGGGGACGACTACCTGTATACTTGGGCCAAAAACGAAAATCTGGAAGAAAGTAAAGAGGGACATATCAAGTATCCACTACTTTAGAACATAGACCATTGGACCTAAGTCGCAGAAGAACGACATGAATAAAGAACTCACGTATGCCATTTTCCAGTCGCTGGGGCCCTTTTGCTTCCCCATGCCCCTGCAGAACAGGATTTTAAGGGGCTCAGCAAGCTCATTGCACAAGTCCCTAAGCACTCTGGAATGCACACACAGGGCCAGCGGGGCTCTTATAAACCTTAAGCTTTGACAATTTCTTTGTAATACACACATTGTTCTGGGAACACAATATGCGTCAGTGCTGTGTCAAACCGTCTTTCTTTAAACGCAGGGAGATTGCTCGCATCCTCTCTTGGGAGCATGGAGGAAAATAATTTGTTGAACGCCTCTGCCTTGTCCAGATCGGAGTCTGCGCAACTACCGTCTTCAAGTCTCAGTATTGATAATTATGTCTACGTGTGTTTTTAATTTCGATTTTGCGTATCAGTTTGGTCCCGGAAATATATTAAATACTAACTGCCCTTATAGTTTATACTATAGACGGGCAAGGGGTGATTTAATTTAAATTTATAAGTACAACGAAGAAAATTACTCGGCCACGAGTTCAAAATCTGAAGCTTGCGGATGCCCTCCCAACAAGAGGTGAGTGTTTTAAGTTAAAGAAGCCACTCGTACAGAAAACTGTCAATGCGAACTTCTTTAGAGTAAAGGTTGTGAACTCTTGGAATGACCTGCCAGAACGTACTGTGACGGCACTTAGTGTAAGCTCATTTAAGGACGGATTCGACCAACACTGACGTTTGTTCTGGTACATTTTGGAACCAGTGCATATCCAGTATTTGCCGACGGTGCAAAACGGCTAACAGGCCGATCAGCGGTGAAGTAATGTGTGGTGATATATGGCACTAAATCGTCGTGTGTACCTGTGACAAGTGGTGTGCCATACGGCAGTGTGCTGGGACCGATGTTGTTTATTTGCTTCATAAATGAAATGCCAGATGCTAATCATTCCTCCGTACAAATGGCTGCGGACGACGCTAAGCTATTCAAGGAAATTAAGAACCAAACGGAATGTGAAGAGTGATTGGGAAATCTCTGTTGGCTTCAAGGGTGGTCAAAGGAAAGGCTGCTGAGATTCAACGTTACGAAATGCAAGAAGTTGCATCGAGGGTCCTAGACTCTTATAATAGGCCGTACCAGTATTAAGGAGGTGTATCATATCATTGTCCCAACCTCATGAAGAAACATCATTCACTGACACCAATCTGTGAAAAGGTCTGGGTGTGTATATTGACAACGAACTGATTGTTATCGGATCATTGTGAGAAGAAGGTATGTGGGACAGACCATCTAGATATGACTACGATCTTCGTAAAAGTTATATGGCGATCGTACTCATGCCTAAATGATCTGTTCCACATATAAGGGCCTGTACTTAGCTGCAGCATTTTACATAGAACAGACAGTCCAGCCGGCTAGTGAGCTGGCAAGTGCCGAATAGATTGAATATATAAATGTAACTGAAGTTTCTTATCAAAGTTTTATCTTTTCGCTGTGGAAACAAAAAAATAATGCAAATATACTGATTTACTTATCAAATTTTACCCGTAAGACCCTTTACTTGGCGCTCATACAATATCGCTTGGACTATTCCTGCTCGTCGTGGTACTCTGCCCAATCACATCTCGATCGCAAGCAATGTCTGGTGATTAATGTCATGAAATCATCATGTGAACCTGTGGAAAGCGGGGTACCACAGGGTTGTGTATTGGACCCGTCGTTGTTTGTTTGTTTCATAAATGACATGCCAGAAGCGATACACTCATCCATGCAAATGTTTGCGGAGGATGCCAATTAATTCAGGGTAATTAAGAACCAAACAGACTGTGAAGAGCTACAGAAAGATCTCTTTGAGCCTCAAGAATGGTCGAAGAAATGGCTGCTAAGATTCAATGTCACGAAGTGTAAGAGGATGCACCTGGGACGTACCAACGCTGTGGCAAAGCTTCCGTCACGACTCCCGTCCTGTCCCACAGGTTAGAGGCTTGGTTCTGTAGCTGGACCCGGTCGCCTGGCGTCAGAGGTACCAACCTCCTGCCAGTACCCTGACGAAGAATAGACTGCTGCTTGCTGGCCAACTGAAACTCTCTGTTGCGGAGGGTCTGATGCCAGTGCCTGTCCACCTTGTAGTGCCGTCTAGTCAAAGGGACCCCATCACGTATCTGCCTCCCTGTGATCAATTGAGCTGGGGACTTGTTCGTTCCGTGAACTGGGGTGTTTAAATACTGTAGGATGGCCATGATGCCTTGTCGGTGTCGAGGCTCCCTCCCCCACCACTGTTGGCCCTGATGTCCCTATTGACAGTTTTGACAGCCGCTTTCGCTCTGCCATTGGACTGGGGGTTCTGGGAGGACAGACGTACTGACACGCCCCATCGTCTGAAGAAGCTGGTCATCTCTTCACTCACAAGATTAGTGCCTCCATCAGTGGAGACCTGTCCAGGGGCCCCCCACCTGGTGAAGAAGTTCCTGAGCTGGGACGTAATCCTGGCGGAAGTGATACCGTTGGGGAAGTGGGCCACCTCTAACCAACCAGTTAACCTTTCAGCATAGGCCATGTACAGTAGCTAAAACAGCTATCTGTGCAGGTGGGGGTCGATATGCTCCGAAACTTTACGTGTGACTAGTGACAGCCCTCATATACCAAAATTTATTGCCCCTGGTCTCATATTATTTCCCACAAAGTATGCACAGATAGTTGTTTTAGCTACTGTACATGTGCCCCTCAAGCTGAAACATGTTGATCACCGTTTGCTGGAAGAGATAATCCAGGGGTGGTGTGAGAACCAGGGCTTCAGGTGATGGGGCACGTGTATTACAGGAAGAACATGAAGACCTGTGGAACTGAAGGTCGCCTTCTAAGCCGGGCTAGTAAACTGACTGTCTGACCCTCCGCAGCATGGAGTCCAATCCTTGGTGGCTAGCATGTACGTTGGCTGCTACCTGGTGACGTAGGCCTTCTGGGATGACCAGGCAGACACTGCCCAAATCAAAGGTGTAGGTGAGCAGGCCCTGGGCTACAGCCAGCCTCTCCTTGATGTTGTAGAATGGCCGGAGGCAGGCAATTGCTTGAGACTTGTGAGGGTGCCAGTCGTCAGATAGGACCCTGGCCACCACCAGCTCATAAATTGGGTCGAGGCCTTCCATGTCTAATGCAGCGACGGCAGCGCATGCCATGGCCACCATCATGTCCTCGTCGTGGTCAGCGTCGAGGGTGTCAGGGGATATCTGGAGGACGGGGTAGCGCGACAGGAAGTCGGCAGCAAAGTTTCCCTTCCCGGGCAGTTGCTTAAATTGAAAGTTATATTGTAGGGTCTTTTCATTGAGCCAAAAGAGCCTGGGGTTGACAATATCTGCAAGTGCCCCGTCCCCGAGAAGCTTAACGATGATTTGATTTTGATTTTGCCGCTTGCAGCGGCTACTTTATTGTGCACCCCACACTCATCCTGTGAGCGGTAGCGCAAAAGGATTACAGAGTAGGGTTTACAAAGGGTCATAATAATTAACCCCCGTTGTCAGGATATTATGGCACTGAAAGTTACACAGTATTTCATTTACATTATTTGTTTAGTTCTATACATAAAGGGTAACTTATTCACAAATGCGTGAGAACAGGCGTGTGAGGCAGTATGTCTGGCCTCACACTTTGTTATTCACATTTACGTGGGAGGTATTCAAGCACATTGCGTATTTGGTTCTGTACATGAGAACTGACATAGATACTAAGTGCAAAAAAGTGGATACAATCTTAATATGTCGGCTATCTTGCCATTAGAGATGAAGTGTTGTGCCATTTCACACACAGTGTGCTTGGACCTGTCCCTAAAAGGTTCTATCTTCACACAGTCGAGGACGTAGTGTTCAAGTGTGTGGCCATATGTATGGCCACACACTTTACATTTAGTTTTGTTTACATCTGCTTGAGGAACATACTGCCAAAGGTACTTATATCCTAACCTTAATCTAGCTGTTACAACATCTTGTAATCTAGTGATCTTGTTACTTGCTCCATAAACGTGTTTCACTTGATACATCTCATCATGGTAAACTATGGATTGACTGGTGCCTGTTTGCACTTGTCTACTTGCGTCAAACTCATCAATAAGTTCTTTCCTAATTACAGTTTTAAGGGTTCTTTTTGACAGACCCAAATTGTATTCAACGGTGTCTTTGTTAGACGCGAGTTTGGCGAGGGCATCAACTCTGTCATGTTTTATGAGGCCTATGTGAGAGGGGATCCACAACAGTTTGACCCTGACACCCCGCTTAACGAGAGGACGGTGGTCGGTGACGAGGATGAGGTTAGGGTAGTGGGGCACCCCAGCAGGAACAACCGGGCCTTTTGAAGGCACCATACAACTGCCAGTGCCTCCCTTTCCACAGCAGCGTAGACTGCCTCAGCGGGGGTAAGGTGGCGGCTGCCACAAAGAGCGAGGCGCCACCCACTTTTGCAACAGAATGGCGTGTCGGCGAAGGACTAGGTACAGGGCTGCTGGAGGATGACGAAACCGATTCCTTCCTTGCTCCAGTCGGTGACGGCGGCCATGAGTCTGGTCTTGTCATAATAAACTAGACCATCTCTGACCAGCTGGCAGATGGTGTCCTGAGCCTGACGGAACTTGGCCTGCAGCTGGTCTTCCCAGTACACCTTTTTCCAAGAGGGCTTCTTGAGGAACTCCCTGAAGAGTTCCATGGTGGGGACTGTGGCAAGAAACAGGGCCAGCTTGTTAATAAACCTCACACAGTACTATAGTATTGTTACGAACCCCTCTTTCGCCGTTTCCCAGCTTCCATCACTGGTTACTAACGGCCACGTCGTATATATAGAAGCAGTAGATACTGTATATCAAAGTGTAGTTGAATTACAACTAGCTGCCCCGCCAGTCTCCGGTAATTTCCCGACGGTCAGTATCAGAGTCCAGAAAAACAACAGGTAGGTAGATTTCCACCAGGTCACAGAAACACACTTGTGAACTGTAGTATTCTTTAATAATCACTAGATCTTCACAAAACTGTTCAAAGGGTATGTCTTCACAACTGGGCTTCTCACAGAATATATACAGTCAACACACTACCAGTGTACAATTTCTTAGTCTTTTCACTTTATATCGCTCACAACAATTCCACAATACTTGAACAACAACAATTATACTTCACACTCTGTACATAAACGATCGACTGACCACCCTAGGTAGCTAGCTGGCATTTATATACATCTCAGGTGCTCAGAACACCCTCGCACCATCCAGGCATTACAGGTTGGAACGAGATACTCCCTGAAGACTCTAGAATAATCTAAGCTTAATTCAGATACATTCAGGAGCTAGTGTATGCCCAGTACTTGCCAACAGTCGGGGTATCACAGGGCAGTGTATTGGGCCTGCTGTTGTTTGTTTGCTTCATAAATGACATGCCTGACGCTGTATATTCCTCCATACAAATGTTTGCGGATGACGCAAAGTTATTTCGGGAAATTAAGAACCAAGCAGACTGTGGAGAGCTGCAGAAGGATCTCTATGAGCTTCAAAAGCGGTAGAAAAAATGGCTGCTAAGATTCAATGTCACGAAGTGTAAGAGACTGCACCTGAGACATACCAACGGTAAGGAAACGTATCATATGTCCCAACGGGAAGAAAAACTGCATTAATTGAGACTGAATGTGAAAAGGACCTACTGTAGGTGTGTATGTTGACAATGAGATGAAGTTTTCGGGCCATTGCGAGAAGGTGAACCAGGCAACTAAATTATTAGGTCTTCAAGGGTGAAGTTGTGGGGTTTGAGATTGTTTGGTTCGCACTCAGGATGGAATGGAGAAAGGAAACTCACAATGTGCTCTCTATATACATGTTGTATTGAATGTACAATGCAGCTTGGTGCTGGGAAGGCAGCGTGGTTACAAGCGTGATGTAGAGAGAGCTGGTTGGTGAGGATGCTCACAGGAGGACAGCTTGTGGGTCGCCATGCTCGCCAGCGGGAGAGAGGACCGCCAGGCAGGCAGAGGAGCGAGGCCCGCCGGGCAGCGGCAGAGGAGGTGGTGTTGCTGGCTGTGGCTGTATGTAGAGAGTCAGCGAGAGAGCGAGACGCAGATCACCGCGAGGTCAGGTCTTAAATAGCGGGGGTAGGCGTGGCTTAGTAGTTGACCCCCGCTCCGTGTTGTATGGCGGCGCTGGTTGACCTAGGTCACGAGGCATACACTGGGGAATAGGTGGGGTCGGCTAGGTAGCGACAAACAGCGTTTGTAGGGGAGAATTCCACTACAGTACTCCCCCTTCCCTCCAGGCTGTGTAGGAGACTTGTTGTCTGCAGAGTTGCATAGCACATGTGAGGCAGAACGGGCGGTGCGTGCCTCATGTGAGACAACGGCGATGGCGTGGATGAGCCGGTCGCTAGCGACAACTGTCTAGATACACAATATCTGTGGGAGTAGAGAGGGAGAATAAGTGTGTGTGGAGGCGATGAATGTTGTGCTTCCCTCACGGCAGGTACAGAGTCGCCAGATGCGCCTGCTGGGGTGTGTGGGCCTGGGTCAGGAGCAGGGGCTGTGTCAGCAGCAGCGGATGAGGGCTCGTGACAGCAGCTGGGTCCACGACAGCAGCAGGGTGCAGGACATTAGCAAGGAGTACCTGAGGGAGAAAAGAGGGGTGTGTGGGTCCGCACTCAGGAACAGAGGCCGCGTCAGGGCGGCGGGGGTTACTGCTGGGCCGGGGTCGGCGTCTGAGGCAGGACGGGTGTGCTGGGGTCGGTAGGACGTGGTGCTTGGGGCAGGAAGAGGAGCTGGTGTCTGCTTAGAGTAGCAGAGCTGCTCTAGGGTGTCTGACCTGCGGTGAAGAAACTGTAGTTGTAGAGTCGATGACAGCTGCTTCTGGGTGGATAAGCCAGTCTTCCATGTTGCTTGAAGACTGGGAGCGTGATCAGTTTCTCCTCCATCCTGTGTGAGTGCAAATCTCCGGGAGTCACCATTTGTGGGGTTTGAGATTGTTTGGTTCGCACTCAGGATGGAATGGAGAAAGGAAACTCACAATGTGCTCTCTATATACATGTTGTATTGAATGTACAATGCAGCTTGGTGCTGGGAAGGCAGCGTGGTTACAAGCGTGATGTAGAGAGAGCTGGTTGGTGAGGATGCTCACAGGAGGACAGCTTGTGGGTCGCCATGCTCGCCAGCGGGAGAGAGGACCGCCAGGCAGGCAGAGGAGCGAGGCCCGCCGGGCAGCGGCAGAGGAGGTGGTGTTGCTGGCTGTGGCTGTATGTAGAGAGTCAGCGAGAGAGCGAGACGCAGATCACCGCGAGGTCAGGTCTTAAATAGCGGGGGTAGGCGTGGCTTAGTAGTTGACCCCCGCTCCGTGTTGTATGGCGGCGCTGGTTGACCTAGGTCACGAGGCATACACTGGGGAATAGGTGGGGTCGGCTAGGTAGCGACAAACAGCGTTTGTAGGGGAGAATTCCACTACAAAGTGCTTCCCCATCTGGAGTACTGTCACACCGTCTGGTCCCCGAGATATGCTAGGGACTGTCAGTTGATTGAAAATGTCCAAAGGAGGGCCACCAGACTGGTGCCTGCACTATGGCACCTCAGCTACCCTGAGAGAGTAGAGCCTGAAATTGCCTAGCTTATACTACAGAAGGGCAAGAGGGGACCTGATTGAGGTGTATAACATCTCAAAAGGCACTACTCAGTCGAGTGTCCTTACCTGGAGCTGGCGGACGCTCGCCCCACAAGGGGTCACAGCTCAAGGTTGAAGCCGCAAGTCCAGAAATGTGTGAGGGGTAACTTTTACGGAGTGAGAGTTATGAACTCATGGAACAATCTGCCAGAGTGTTATGACGGCACCGAGTGTGAGCTGTTTCAAGACCAGACTCGACAAAGACTGGAGCAGGTTCAGATATATTCAGAAGCCAATGCATGCCCAGTACTTGCCAACGGTGTGTAACAGAGACATGACCGACCGCCCAAGCGTTTAATGAGCCTATCAGCGGCGAAGACAATAAAAGTCAAAGATATCGCTCTTATTTTGTCCTGAGTTCAATCCCTGGTCCGGGACAGATGTGAGAAGGGAGTTTTCCATGGGCCCTACCATTTAACAAAACATTTCTTTAGGGTACTCCGGTTTCCTTCTGTACTAACACTGGAAAATATAAGTCATAAACTAAGAAAGAACAGATTGACCGTTACAATGACTAAACAAAAAGATAGATAAAAATCCTCCCATCAGTTTATTTTGTTTTCGCATCTCTATAAGGCTGATCATTTGTTTACATACCGTCATCGTCAAGGTGACAGTCAACACACTACAGTGCAGCTGATGGGTGTGGCATGTTTATAAAACACTAACTCCAGCATGAGGGAGTAATGTCATGTCACATCATGTCATGTCATAATGATGGGCCATGAGTAAAAGTGGAAAAAGTTAGCTAAGTTTAAGGTTGTCACATGATTTTTATTTTTTTTTTGGCCATCGCGAGAAACTGTTGCACCACACAGCCACGTTAAGGAGTCTGCAGTCATAATTATAAAATTTTTGCTAAGGTAAGACGTCTTAATCATGAGGATTTAATAATTAGGTGATTATTTACTTTTCAGTCGCTGATTTTTCATAGAAAACGAATTTAAAACCCCGCAATTTCACTGCTTTATATATAAAGTGGACACTCGTAGTTATGGCAAATGTGTTAGTGTTTATTTAAAAGTTAAAGTTAAGTTAACCTAACCTTACCTTTAACATTAGCCTAACTTAACCTTAAACTAATCTAAGCTAACAACCCTAACCTAACATAACATAATTTAACACCTGCCATGGGCGAGCTTATTGATACCGAGACTGGGGGAAATGGCTGTGAATTCCTCCATATTAGCCAATAATTATTTTTAAAGATATGGGATAATCGTGTATTAACAGGTGTAAAGTCATGTGGGTAATTATTGATGACTGACCTACCAGCGATTTTACATAATAAACGATTATAAAAACGCCAAAATATCAGTGTGTTTTGTTGAGGACTGTCGTAGTTTGTGCAATTTTTTTTAACCTAACCTGTCCGTACTTGAGCTTCACCTGAACTTTTTTTTATATGATTTCCTTGTAATATTCCTCCCCATCATTCAAAGATCATATGCAGCTAATTGCTCTCTGCAGTCATGCAGTGATCCCACCAAAACATTCTGTAAACAGCATGAATAGAGGGGTCCGACTAATTACCCAAATGTACCCAAATGTAGCCGCAGTGAAGTCAAATAATGGTCCTACATGAATAAATCGGACTGCCAATCACTTCTCGACTGGTATTTGGTGTCACAAAGTAAAAAAAAATTGGTAAACTTAATTTAATCTGAGTTAATAGATCGAGTGCATGTACCTAACCTAACCTAACACAACTCAGATTAAATTAAGTTTACCAATTTTTTGTGACTTTATGACACCAAATAATAATCGAGAAGTGATTCACAGCCCGATTTACGCTTGTAGGACCATCGTTTGACTTCATTGCGACTACATTTGGGTACATTTGGGTAATTACTCGCTCCCTCGGTACATGCATGCGATCTATTAACTCAGATTAAAGTAAGTTTTCCAATTTTTTTTTACTTTGTGACACCAAATACTAGTCGAGAAGTGATTGGCAGTCCGATTTATTCATGTTGGACCATTATTTGACTTAATTACGGCTACATTTGGGTACATTTGGGTAATTAGTCGGACCGTGAATAGAGAGGTAATGGGTATTACAGTATTATCGTTTTGGTTATCCAGTGAATTTTAGACTTTTAAGCTGCCATCGTCTGAGAGAGGTTTAGGTTAAGTTAGGCTAGGTTGAAATTATGTTTTTCTGGTTGTTTTTGATGTGTTGTGAATGAATTTGAACTTAATATCTGGTGCAAATCAGTAGTTTCTGAGATGAGCCCCCCCCTCTCATCTCAGAATCTAGAGATTTGCTATAAAAATCAAGGTAAAAAGTGTTCAAAACACATCAAAACCCATTGGAAAACAGTTTTGACTCTCACCTAACCGGGGGGCTTCACAGTCACTCGATATTCTGGGTGTGTATTGCTGGATACACACCATTTCGTCACCAACCCGGTTCGTCACCAAAACCCCATTTCATCACCAATATCAAATCTATTTAGTCACCACTAACAGTCGCTGATATTAGTGACAAATTGTAAGTTATTACTTTACACGAATAGAAATTATACATGTATACAGACGACTCGAGAAGTATTGTGTTATTATTATACATGAATATTAATTATTTAATAAAGAAAACGATTAAAACATTGGTAAATAAACAAATACAGAACAAATGAAGGTGATTTGGCACCAGTGCATAAACCACCAAGCAGCAAAGAACAATCTACACTCTACCCTCTTCTTCACAGAGAAGCCTCAATGGTTGATTTGCAATTACAACTAGTTGCTGAGCACAAGCTAAAATCATGCACAAGAAAAGCAAATCATGACAAACAAGTCCATATATGGAAGCTGTGGGATGAATATGAAGAAAAAATATCACCACTTCTAATTTCCTAAGAAAATTGTCATTGTCTTCTGCCAAGCTTGCATGAGTAAATTTTGGTCTTTCACATATTATTTAAGAGATGATTGCAGGTATATTATTTTTTTTCTTCGTTTTAGTCTATCATAAATTGTTTAAGTGAGATGCTTGTGTAGCGTAGTGGATGTGGTCAGTATTCAAAGTTCTCTTTCTTGGGTATCAATTTTCTCTTTCTTAGGCTTACATACACATACTGTATACTGTACATAAAGGAGATCACATACTCAGGATGGAGGTGATAAAGGAAACTCGCAATAACGTTCTCTTTACATATATTGTGTGTACAGTGCAGCAAGATGCAGGGGAGTTGCTGTGTTGTAGAACAGTTTGTTGAGAGGAGGTCTTGCTGGTTTGAGAGCTCGTGAGTAGAATGACCTTCAAAGCGAGGTCCAGAGATGCAAAATGAAAGGCGACGCTGATTGGCTGAGGTGAGGGTGATAGCTGGCCAATCTGCGAGCGACTCGGGGGCAGAAACTGTGGTCTGGAACTCGCTGTGATTGGCTAAGGAGAGGATGGCAAGTGGCCAATCAGCAAGCAGTTCAGGAGTGGGGGCTGTGGTATGGAACTCGCTGCTGATTGACTGAGGCGAAGACGGGAGATCAGTTGTAGGGAAGAGTGTCCACTACACTTGCACGAGTAATAACGTTTTTATTTTCTTATTTTCGTCTTTAATAATTTGTCTTAGTGAGATGCTTGCATGATCCAATGTATTGTTGTGCCGAGGCATAATTTCGTAATACAATTTTGTAAACTAAGTTTTTTGATTAACATTGATAAATATTACCGGGCCACATAGCCTGTTGCGTCTTTCACATACAGTATTGTTTAAGTTAGATGATTGCAGGCATATTAACAATGTTTTTATTTATTTTTTATATTTTAGTCTTTCACATACAGTACTGTGTTTTTTATTATTTTCTATCCCAAGCAACAACTAATTTCGTGTATATAATGATTATTGTTTAAGTGAAATGATTGCAGGCGTATTAACAATGTTTTTATTTTATATTTCCGTCTTTAATAAATTGTCTTAGTGTTTTTTTATTATTTTCTCCCCCAAGCAACAGTTATTTTCGTGTACCCGTATGTATTGATGGGAATGAACGCGTTGATGAAATGGGCATACCTCGTACCGCTACGTCGTTCAATGTTCTGGGTGTGTACCGCCACGTACGAACATACGGTACATAATAAAATGTTAAATATCTCGCTTAAACGTAATTTGTGCCAGAAATGCCATTGAAGAAAATTGTCTTAGAATTGTCAAAATTACCAATTGCCACTATGGTCGTATACAATCCCCGGGATACGTTTAGTGGCAATAAGTGAAATACTGCATTTATGATGTCTTCCTTTACAAAGTAGAAGAGAAGGCAAAGTGAAATTAGGTTAGATATGATAAATTTGTTTTGTATGTTTTAATGTTAAGTCAGAGTTTGTTCCCAAATGCTAGAGCTTTGTCAAGTTAGATTAGGTCTATTATTATTTTCTGTCATGATCTTTTGTGACATGTATATTAATTGAAGCTCATAGTTTCTTTCTACAGGGAGTGTAAATCATGGCGATTGACTGCAAAATTACAGTAGAACCTGTGCTGTTCTTGTACATGTTGTCAGTGTTTATGCTATACCCAGCCCTGCAGGATCTCATTTACACCAAGGTAACGACTGCTGTTGGAGGCCCTCAATGGAAAAGAGGTTCAGTTCCATAGGGTCTTTTTCTTTAATGAATCGGTCTTTATCAAAGTTAACTTCTTAGGTATATATCTTTAGGAAAAATTACATTACCGTTATTTTCTTATCTTCTATACCACTTGTCAGCTTACTCGCTGTCTGTACAAATGGTCTGTTCTTTGTTGACTTAAAAGATTTTACACATGGTGTTGTCACATCTCTTACTTCAAAGAAATTTGCGCTGACAATATTGTGTACTGTTAACAGACGTATAGTGCTGTGAGAATGCATGGGAACCGTGTTCCCTTACTTATTTTTGTAAGCAGAACGACGTTCCCTCACTATATCAAATAAATCCAAACTTACGAATTTCTAACGTCATGAAATTGTAATTCCCACCCCAAGAGGAAACATTTGAAAGAAATATTCTCTATCTTTTCTTTTAGCTTCAACTGAGGCAATGCTTGCCTATATTATAGGTATGATTATGCACGTACCTTATTTGTTGCCCACAAAAATATCAGTTTGTAAACAAGTTAAAAAGGGCTGGGAACAAATCTCTGATCTAAACATTCACCATCTAATTAAGATACAAACCTACTGTTGTGTTGCCTACTCCATCCATATGCTGCTGTGTGTAGTGTAAGACGTGTTAGCCTATTGAATGGCCTACATCTGGTGAAACAGTCATCAATGAGCACCAGCTGTTAACTTTCTTTTTAATTAATCATTCCAGTTGTTTGCTATTATTATTGATCGTACTGGATGTTATATGTATATCTAATGTAATGACACTGGAAATATTACATCTTCAATCTTGGAATATATCCTAATATCCAGTTAATATGGCTTCAAAATATCCCTGAATTGGTCAGATTTCAAAAGATTTTCCTCGGGGCTTACAGCCCCCCCCCCCCCCCCCCCAGGACCCCTAGCTGTATGGGCTCGTTGCTTTCCCTCACTTCTTTATTTAGCACTACACCACTGACTGTTAGCATCTATAACTTGAGCCTGTGAACTCTTGTGTGACAGCCACCTGCTAACTTCAAATTTATACATTTAACTGGATGATACCTTTTAAAGCGATTATAACTTCTAATAAATCATATCTTGCCCTTCTAATGTCTCTTGGTGAGGTATCTGAATACTGGCACCAGTAGTAGTTTGGTAGTGCTTTGGATGTTTGCAGTTAATAGCCTCTTAAAGCTCTTCATGATCAACTTTCACTTCAATAACCCCCAAGAGCAGTTTTCATATTACTCTTGCTTTGCTTTTTTCAAACTTCTTTTTCTGTGGCTGGAAATTCTTATGAAACCACATCCTCTCAATTAAAATTATGGTCATACAGGCAACTCCCAGTTTGATCTCATTTTCTAATTTTTTTGTCTAAATTTACAAGTTATCCATGTCACACCATGCAAAATTTTACTAAGTAAGGAAAAGCATCAAGTGGGGCTGTGATGTAAATGTGTGGTAGAAAAGGCTTTCAGTCGGATAAAGGTAAGTGATTTTACTTTGTTCTCTAATTTCTAGCTTCCTTATGAACCGATCCATGGCAGCTGTTGTCGAGGGATCGGCCTCTCGCTCTTTCTCTACCAATAGTGGTGTCCTACAGGGTTCTGTTCTTTCACCTACTCTCTTCCTTCTTTTTATCAATGATTTACTTCACACTACGACAAATTGTATCCATTTTTATGCTGATGATTCTACTCTTCACATTTTTCCCTTCCCCCTAACTCTCAAACTAGATCTGTTTCTAGAGCTGATATCATTTCATCTATCAATGCAGATCTGTGCAGCATCTCCGAATGGGGAGGTAGAAACTTGGTTAAATTCAATATTAATAAAACTTAGTATTTACCAATTATGTTTTCCAAATTAGATGATCTCCCACCAATCACGTTTCAGGACGCTATCATTCTGCCAAATTCTAAAATAGATATGCTAGGTCTCACTATTTCCTCTAATATGTCATGGAAGCTACACATCCTCAACATTGCTAAAGCTGCCTCCCAAAAGCTGGGAATGCTGTCCAGATGCCGTAGCTACTTCACTCCTGAGCAGTTGCTTCAAGTTTATAAGGGATTCATTCGTCCTAACTTGGAGTACTGCTCTCATATTTGGGGTGGCTCTTCTTCTGTCCAACTGTTAGATAGTGTGGAATCAAAGGCATTTCCTCTTATTGACTCTCCTCCTGTAGTTGATAATCTCTCTTCCCTTTCTCTTCGCCACAATGTTGTTTCACTCTCTCTCTTTTACAGGTACTTTAACGGGCAATGTTCGGTGGATTTGGCATCCTGTGCACCGCCGGCAGGGCCATGGGCTCGTAACACTTGTCTTGCCTGCGGTGCCCACTGTTTCTCTGTGGATGTCGGTCACACTAGAATAACCCATTATAGTACATCTTTCTTTCCTCACACAGCCAAACTGTGGAATGCTCTGCCTTCATCTGTGTTTCCATACTAAAAAAAAATAATAAAAAAAATAAAATAAAATAAAAAAAAAAAAAAAAAAAAAAAAAAAAAATAACACTGGTGGTTCCATGGTATAGTGTACTGTATAAAGATCAACTAGTATATTACCTATACAGTACTAAGATTTTGCCCCTTGACATGATTTTGGTTGGCATTTTACACGTGTGTGTGTGTGTGTGTGTGTGTGTGTGTGTGTGATTTTTAAGAGTATTTAAATCGGTTAAATATTACAGGTTTGTCTAAAGGACTACAGCAAAAGGATATGTGATAATTTACATGACCCAGTAAACCATGTGGCTCTAGACACTGTCCAGACGGATTCCTCACATTGGGTACAAGGGTCTACCATCATGCTAGCAGTTCCATCCATTGTCACAGCTCAATTCCTAGGATCCTGGAGTGATACATATGGACGCAAAATTCCTATGCTTTTACCTCCAGTAGGTGAGTCTAAAACTGTTTTTTAATATTGTGAACATTATCGTCACTGTTTTTGTCATAACCTACAGCTCATTCAGCTAAATGTTGGGAGATTACCCCTATCAGAACACTACCCTGGCTGAGCATGCTTTGTCCTTAGGGATATTTGTAAATTGTTGCATAAACATGTACTGGTACTTGTTCAAGTGAACTGGGGTGTTTAAAATAAGCTTCAAGCCCAGCCTGAGTGTACTGTACTGTACTCTGGATAGTTTAAGATATCAGTAGGTACACCAGGAGCGCATTTACATGACTTGAACCCCTTAGTCATAAGCCTGGACTCTGAATTTTACTCCTCACAGGTCCATGCTTGTTAGCCTACTATCAACTTGTGTTATCCACTTCATGGAATTTACAGGCTTATTGATTTATTTGCTGTGTTTCTTCATACTTTGGCTTTGTAACCTTCCACCACACAGTGAATTGTATTTTGTTTATTTGTTCACTGTGCAAATGTCAATGTTTAATTTGATGATTAACTTAATGATTGCCTCTCAATTTACAGGAAGTGATAATTTATACCTGTAGTTGGCTCTGCCACCCTTTTTATGCATGAAGTAGATCATTTATCTGTATACTTACTGTATGCTTACTTTGTCCTAGAAAAGAATACTTATGGAATCATTCAGAAGGGTTTTTACCACAGTTGTCATTAGAGTCTTAAATAAATGTATACAGTAATACATTAACTCCCATACTTTACACTTATTTACCATTTATTTACACAGTTACGCTTTGTTTATCATAAGGGTTCCATTCCTGAAAACCCTGTGTGAAATTGCTATATGCAAAACTAATTTTCCCATAAGAAAAAATTTATTGTTACGAACTCCTTTTGCCGCTTACCAGCTTCCACTGCTGGTTACCAGCGGTCAGGTTGTATACAGAAGCAGTAGATATATCACAAGTGTTGTCGAATTACAGTCATCTATTGGTTATCACGCCTAATTGGGACCGCGCTGAGTGCGTGATAATGAAAAATGCGATAACAAAAGTACAGAACCTATGGGATTTATTTTAATTGGTTCTAGGCACCCAAGACCCAACCCCAACTGTCCCATTTTACGACCATTTAGACCCACTAAAGATACAGTGGTGCCTCGGTTAATGAACACAATTCGTTCCAGAAGGTCGTTCGTTAACCGAAAATTTTGTTAACCGAATCCATTGTTTCAAAGGGATATTGGGTAATTGGTTCCAGCTCAAAAGTACATACAAAGTAAAAAAAAATGCAGTAAAGTACACTTACTTTGAGGTGTGTATGTAGAGGGCTCCTGGCTGATGATGATGATGGGAATTAGAAGTGGGGGTGGAGAAGGGAGAAAAGAAGGAAGTGGTATGGAGAAAAAATCACCTTCCAGGGGACCCATGCTTCATGCCGTCATTTCACCAATAAAATTTTAAGTCACTAGGTGTAATTCAAGATTATTTTCTTTAAAACAACACTGTACTGTGCTATATATTATCAATATGTTAACTAAAGTTCAGAATGACCAATAATTTCAATGGGAAATGAAAAAAAATATTCAAGACACCAACAAAATAGATGCTCTCTCCACTGTTTTAAAAGCCCAACTGACGCCTTGTAGCCGACTCACGCATCTAATGGGCACACAACAAACTAGTTCCCTGTACTGCATATATTATCAATATGTTAAATAAATGTTAAAATGACTAAATATTTTAATATAAAACATTATAAAATATTAAAAAGCTGAAATTTATTGATATTTAATCCATTGGAAACGAATTTAAACTTAGAACAGAGGACTGAATTGGCAGACTGGGCCATCAGCTGTCCAGCTGATGCTCACAACAAAATGTAATTTTCATAAGGATTTCGGTAATCGAATTTTTGTTCGTTAACCGAATTGAGGATTCTTATGGAAGGTAATTCGTTAACCGAAATTTCGTTAACCGAGGCGTTCGTTAACCGAAATTTCGTTAACCGAGGCGTTCGTTAACCGAGGGAGCACTGTACAGATAATGTTATGGTAAATATCAGAAACACACACAGGCATGGCTAGGTTTATTACAAAGTGATGAAAAGGGTACGCTCAATACTGTAGTCCACAAAACATGTCGCTATGCTTTCTTTATTTGAGTCCCCCATCATAGGAGTCCGTTTTCTCATCGCTTCCGGACGCCTGAGTCCTCTGTTTTCTCTCATCTTAGAGTGCACCTGAGACTTCGTTATTCCTTAGTAATAACACAGAATTTGAAATTGCAACCCCAATTGCAACCCCAGTTGCAACTGTTGAGGCAACTAGATATGTCTGATTACAGAAAATGTGTTATTGTCAATTTGTAGGTGAAAGATTTTATCCTCAATACATGTAGGTGAAGTAAGGGGGTAACATTACACCTGGAGGCAAATGCGTGATAACCAAATTCTCGGCCTGAAAAATGTGCTATAACGGCAGGTGTGCAGATTTTGATGGAAGCGTGATAACGAAAATCGCGATAATCAAGTGCGCTATAACAAAGGGATGACTGTACTACTAGCTGTCCCGCCAGTCTCCGGTAATTTCCCGATGATCGGTATTAGTGTGCAGACAAAACAACTGGCAGGTAAATTTCCACCAGGTCACAGAAACACTCTTGTGAACTGTAGCCTTCTTTGATAATTATTAAATCTTCACAAAAACTGGACTTCTCACTTTGAATATATATAGTCAGCACACTACCAATGTGCAATTCCTTTTCACTTTGTATAGCTCACAAGATTTCCACAATACTTTGAACAACAATTATCTTTAGCTGTCACTAGGCTTGTACTTTACCATTTCCTCTAATATGTCATGGAAGCCACACACCCACAGCATTGCTAAAGTTTCCTCCTGAAAGCTGGGAATGCTGTACAGATGCCGTAGCTACTTCACTCCTGAGCAGTTGCTTCAAATTTAAAAGGGATTCATTCGTCCTACCTTGGAGTACTGCTCTCATATCTGGGGTGGCTCTTCTTCTGTCCAACTATTAGATAGTGTGGAATCAAAGGCATTTCATCTTATTGACTTTCCTCCTTTAGTTCATAATCTTTCTTCTCTTTCTCTTCGCCACAATGTTGCTTCACTCTCTCTCTTTTACAGGTACTTTAACGGGCACTGTTCGGTGGATTTGGCATCCTGTGTACCGCCAGCAAGGCCGTGGGCTTGTAACACTTGTCTTGCCCGCGTTGCCCACAGTTTCTCTGTGGATGTCGGTCTCACTAGAATAACCCGTTATAGTACATCTTTCTTAACTCACACAGCTAATCTGTGGAATGCTCTGCCTTCTTCTGTGTTTCCAAACTCTTACGATCTATCTCACTTCAAAAAGCTGGTTTTCCAGCATCTTCGTGGTGTAGATTAATATGGTCTTTTTCTCTTCTCTTTTTAATTTCTTTTTACTCCTATTTTTTTGCCCCCCTAGGCCCTGTTGTGGGTCGATGACCTGTGCCCGGGTGGGCTATTCCCCGTAATAAAAAAAAAAAAACCCACACAAACAACTGCCCACCGGACACCTCGCTGGTGTTTAAATACCTCTCCCCACACGTCGAAAGAATCCTAGCACCATCTAGGCATTGCAGGTCGGAACGAGATACGCCTGGAAAGTTCTAGAATGATCTTCTCTGATCTCGGGTTATAAAAATGATGCAAAACATTCTAGAAAATTTTTATAGGTGTAATACATCAATATACTGTATACAGTTGGTTCTCATATTACGCGGTTAATGTAACCCGGAGGGTCCCGGGGAAAGTGAGGAACGCGTAAAGTGAACAACATAACATATGGGATTAATTGAAATGGAGGCCAGGCCGATCCCCAAACTCCACTTTTTGACGACGCACAACTACGTTGTAGTAAAAATTTTATCTTAACTTTATTATGGTATGAAAAAACAAGTAATATAGAAGAGGTTAGGTTAGGAAAGATAAAGGTTAACATAGGAAAAATAAAGGATAGGTTAGAGAAACTAAAAGTTAGGTGGAACACTTACGGTAGTAGAAGAGATGGGTCGGAAAAACAGGGATGGAGGCTGGTTCCGAGGCAGAGGGCAGATTACTGGCCCTCAGGTGAATCACCATTACTAGGTGAATCATCATCACTGTCACTTACAGTTGTCAGGGCTTCCCTGACAAATCCCTCAAAGTCAACTTCACTGTCACTATCACTGGCTTGGGCTGGCTGTGGTGGGTTGCGGGTGAAGAAATCTGTTATGCTTTGCTGACGGCTGGCGTTGATGTTGTCGTGTTACACCTTGATGTACGGCTCCATAGCCTGCACCAGCCGGTTATGGAAGACTTCATAGCGGTCATCGTCATTGTCACGGGAAAGGAAGGACTTCATCTTCTCTGCACACTCCATGGCACCCTTAATATCACTATGACTTAAATTGTGTTCTTCGGAGACTGCCTCACCTTCTTCCTCCTCTTCACTGGCGTGTTCTTCTTCCAACATCTCGTCGGCAGTCACTTCAGGATTTCTGATCACCTCCAAGATGTCGTCGTTGGTGGTCTCGGAGAAGCCTGGAACTGTAACAGTCTGCGCAGCTTCTCTGGCAAGGTCCACTGCTACTGCAACAGTCTGAACCTCACCAGTCACAGATTGACTCCTCCTCTCACCTGGTATTCCATGCAACACATATCTCCATGCGTGACGAATTGTAGCAATAGACAGCTGATCCCATGACTCCACCAAGATGTCCACAGCTTTCTTGATGTTAAATACTCTCCAGAATTGTTTGAAGAGTATTTTTTGCTGTTCTAACCGTTGTTCCTCATCTTCGTCGCTCTTGCTATCGGTGGTGGTGTCACTCAGGTCACGCAACTCTTCCCTGGTGTTGGTGTAGTCGTTCAGGAGCTGGAATTTTTTTGTTGAGAATGCAGCTTTCACATTGCAAATCAACTCCTGGTCCATGGGCTGGATTAAAGACGTAGTGTTGGGAGGAAGGAAGACCACTTTTACGTTGGGGTGACAATCTAACAGTAGGGGCGAGTGTCCTGGTGCGTTGTCCAGCAGCAACAAAATATTAAATGGGACATTCTGTTGCTCACAGAATTTCTTTACATCGGGAACAAAACAGTCATCAAACCAGGAGAGGGACAGTGTAGAGAACATCCACGCCTTACGTGCTGTCAGCCAGTGGACATTTAGCTTGGTCATGTCCATGCTCTTGTAGGCGTGCGGCTTGCGGGCTGTGTGGATCACCGATAACTTGAGCTTACAGGTACCGGAGGCATTGGTGGTAAACAGGACGGTGATGCGTTCCTTCTGCATTTTCCGGCCCCGAATCCTGCTGGCATTCTTCACAATGTAGGACTTGGAAGGTAGTTTTCTCCAGAAAAGACCAGATTCGTCCATGTTAAACACCTGGTCGTCACTGTACTGTCCTTCCTCCATAATCTCACGTAAAAACGGAGGAAATTCCCGAGCCGCAGCACGATCAGCACTCGCTTCTTCACCACCAATGTTTATATTGGTGATCTTGTTCCGGATCTTAAACCTCTGTAACCACCCAGAGGAAGCATTAAAGGGTTTGGGCTCTGTAATTCCCATCTTTCGTGCCACTGCCATGTACAGTTCACGTGCGTAGTCCTTAACAGAGCGCGTGTCGACCGCCATGTTCCGTCGCGCCTGACGCACCAAGTACCTCACAAGTAATTTTTCTGTCTTGAGAAGCACCTGGTTGTGAAAATACTTGATCATAGAAGCACCTGTAGACTTTGTGATCTTCATGTGCTCCTTTATCTTGGCTGAATCCTTCTTTATAGTCCGGATCGTAGATTCGTTCACGCCATGCTGGCGCGCCAAATCAACCTGCCTTGTTCCTTTCTCCAACTCTTGGATGATGGTATACTTCACCTCGTAGCTTAAGGAACGTCGTGTCTTCTTTGGTTTAGTGCCGCTGGGTCCAGGTAAGGAAAGGTTTTTCTCTGGGGGTGGTGGTCCGGCGGAAGCCATTTTACGGAACAATGGATGCGAGTTTACACGGAGTGGCCTTGAGGGATGAAACTGCCGCGGCTAGGTCAAGCGTCGTCTCTCCTCCCTCCCTCCCTCCCTCCCTCCCCCGGGTGGACACGTCATAATACTTTAAGCCAATTACAGCTAGCAGCAGAGGGGGTAGGGCTGCATGGCCAATCACAGGTCTGATACGTCATATGACGTCAGTGATAACGCAACAAAGACACACACTGCGCAACCTTACCGCGCCGCTTGCCCAAGCGGAGGGAGGAGGAGGGAGACGCAGGCAGGCGGGCGGGTGGCGCGTGGGGCAAATCTAAAAATAGCGTCGCGTCGGACACTCTCCGCAGAATGTAAGAATGTTAGGTTCTGGCAAGGCACCGCGTTAACGGTGAAACGCGGATTGCGGGACCGCGTAATATGAGGATTGACTGTACAAGAAAATCTCGCCAAACTTGCCAAAATAACTGCTGCTTGGAATAGAAAATAATCAAACCACCTATGCCTTGGCATAACAGTATTAAGGGGAATTCAGATGAATTTTTATACAAAAACACTCATAAATTTATAAAAAAATATGAAATATATATACAGTATACAGTGAACCCTCGAAGATTCGGACTAAAAGGGGGGACACCTGTCCGAAAAAGCTAATTGTCCGGATTTTTCAGCGAATGTACAGAATGTATAAAAACGATATAAAAAAAACACTAAAAATACAGTACAGATAGACCCCGACTTACGACGGGGTTAGGGACCCAAATCCAGGTCGTAAGTCCGACATGGTCGTAAGTCCGACAGATAAAAAAAAAAAAAAAAAAAATTTTTATTTTTTTTAAATAAATAATCTACAATGAAATACAGTACAGTAAAAGTAATGAATAATGAGGAATGGATACAGTACAGTGAAAGTAATAAATAATAAGGAATGGATACAGTGTGACAGCACTTACCTTTAATGTAGTCAGCTGAATGCACATGGGGCCCCCATAATTTTCTAATTATACATGGAGACTACATTAACTGGAAACGTTTCGGTATAGAAAATGCGTGTGTCATTTGGAAAAAAAAAAAGAAAAAATAATTTTTTTTTAATAAAAAATCTGTGGCAGTCGTAAGTCCCGACGGTCGTAAGTCGTAGCAGTCATAAGTCGGGGTCTGTCTGTACTGTAGTTTCACTTACTTTGCAGTGGATAGATGAGTTTATGTTGCCATGATCATATAGTGGGGACTCAGAGCAACTATTATTCTGAGTCAGAGGAGCAGGGATGCCCCTCAGTTTGCCTTGGCTGGGAGGCAGGAGGGGCGCGAGTAACAGGTTTGAAGAAGGAGTCCAGCTTAATTTGCTTCCCTGCGTTGTACTGCTCCTTGATAATAAGTTCTCTAAGAGTCCGAAGGTGTTCCTAACAGAGGTGCATTTAAGATAGTGTCGAGCAACTCTTGTACAGCACACAACTTAACAATAGGCAGTTTCACAGGCGACTCCTCTCCGTCACTGCTCTCCGTGTCGTCGTCCTCTTTGTTAACAGCGTGGTTAGCATCGGCAATCTCCTCAGGCGAAAGCATCTGGTAACCTGGATCACCCTCATTCTCCTCCAACCACGTCTCCACATCCTCCATAGTTATGTTATTTTCTCCACCACGGTGTAACACACGATGAAAATCCGTTACCTCAAATCCCTCAAAGTTGAGTTCAGGCTCAGTGTCAAGCAGATGTTTCTTCCAGCTGTTATCTAAGGTAGATATCTTGAAGTCCTTCCACGAAGTAGCAAAGTTGAATATAGTTGATTTCAAATTGTATTTCTTGATGTTGACTAATGTACATCGCCCTCTTGTGTCATTCACAACATCTTCGTCCTCCAGCACTACCAGCACTTCATCCAGGTACCTCCTCTGGTACAGCCTCTTGCATGACACATGTACTGTTGGGCAACAGAAACGAGGCACGAATTTTACCATCACTGTTGACCAGTTTCTCAGCACTAGGGTGAGCTAGCGCATTATCAATCAGCAGAATTGCTTTGACGTCTTCAGGATCCAGCTTCATAACCTCTTCTTGCTACTTGCATGCATGAGGGATGAAGTGCTAAAAAAAATAGTCATTGAAGATCTCACCATTAAACCATGCATTCTTGGAATGGTAGTAGATAACTGGCAACTGGCGCATACAATCCTTTAACACACATGGGTGCACAGATTTGCCAATGACAGCTAACTTTAAGCGGTGCATACTGTATGTACTCTACATATATATACATTACTTCTCTAGTCAGTAGCGTGTGGCAATGCCCCTGTTTCATGTCACCACACGCTTAGATAAATGTGCCTGGCGACATCTGGAAGCTGCTAATGTACCACTTACCACATGTCACCTGAGAGGTCAGAGAGAGGTCAGTTGACCCATATAGGAGTGTAAGGACTACCTGCGCTTGTAAGCGCACGCCTGTATATTTCCGTTAATAAGAACCTCCAGAACTCTACAGGTGTTTATGTTCGCTCCTGTAGTTAGAACCAAGTACCCCGAACATCTCCACATACCATTAGCATTAGCACAGCATAATGCAGAAATGTGCTCCGTACCCACTATGTGGCTTGGCGTGGATACTTCATGATTTAAAGACATGGGTGTTGCTGGGGAGTGACCACCAAAATAACCCTGTCTTATCAACATTATAAACTTGTGCCCAGTTCAGCCCCTTGTCCTTGATGAGTTGGTTTAACTTCAGCCTAAACTGCTCAACTTCTTCAGTTTGAGCACTCCTAGCCTCACTATGCAACTTCCTGTTACATATGCCATGGCAATTCCGGAACCTCCACAGCCAACCATCACTAGCTTTGAATAGAATTCCCAAATGCTTAGCCTGCTTATTAGCAACTTCAGCTATCTCCACGCCACGAACTTTAACCCCACATGCACACTGCAGAACGAACCACTTGTACCATGCTTCTTCCAGCTTTTTATCCTTCGGCACTTTCATATGCTTCCTTGCACTACCTGCACTGGCACCATCAACATCATACTTCATTGCAAATGCAGTAAGATTATCCTTAGCCTTACGTATGTTTGACACAGTTTGTTTCTTCACACCGTATTCATCACAGACAAGTGAGCCACGGACACACCTGACTAACTTCTTTATTAACTCAAGTTTCTGCACAACAGATAAATGTACATGCTTTCTCTCCACACCACCACTTGCTTTAGATGCCATGATTAATCACTATTAAGGGGAGCATCCAGTTGAAGCACAAAATTCGTTAATAATTGATCAATCAATATCAATTTCCTGTCTGCAATTAAGGACACCAGATACCTTGTTGCTATACCCCTGAATCAGTTCTTCCTAATCCCTGATACCTGATTTTTCCCTTATATTCTTATCAATTTTCAAAATCCTACTTCTCCATAACTTCTTGCTAGATTACGTTGAAATTCAGGTGTAGTAGAGGTAATTTATTCCTCTTAGATGTGACATATTGTATATATATATTTCTGATTATCGCTTTCGTTTTGGGTGCATTAATTTTTCTTAACTTACCATATTTTCCTCCAAATATTTATAAAGCTAAATCAGCAAATAAAAAACCAAGCCAAATATAAAGAAAATCTGTATGTTCAGCCATGCACAATATGATAGTCTACTACATTAAACCTTCGATAACTCGGCATTTGATAACTCGTTATTTAATATAATTCGGCATGGATATGGTCTCGGAATGTATTAGTATAACTCGGGAAATGCCGTGATATGTAAAATTATCTGGGAAAATCTCGGCATATCTGGCCACCTGCAACACCTAACATGCCTCTGTGTCATCTACCATGCATCAGTGTCACCAACTATGATGTTCAGTCTTCGCCTGCATTGCTGGTAACTCTTACTTTTTTACATTTATTTATTACCTGTACACATATGGGTCAAAAAAATTTATTGTTTTATTTTTGTAGGAGGGGGAAGTGCCTCAATAAGTCGAAATTTGGGATAACTCGGCAAGGCCAGAGCCCCATACCGGGTATGTGTCGAGCTACCGAGGGTTTACTGTACAATAGTTTTTATGGGCAGTATAAATACTGTTTTTGTTTTTTTTTAACCATTCATGTCATCTTATAACTAAAGTGATTACCCCCAAAGCAAGGAGGAAAAAAATATATATTAAAAAAAGACTTGTACTGAAGGTCATAAGATAAAAAAAAAGTGAAGTACAAAATCTCATTCTTTGCCTGAGGGAAAGAAACAAGTGACCTGCATGCCCACCCTCCTCCCTAGGAATGTTTTGTTATTAGTAGAAAAATATGAAGTGTGAAGTTTGGAACCCAAGTTCAAGACAGAAGGGTTTAGTTCAGTAAACTGGCTCCAGAGTCTGTCCCACAGTAGCTGTCATTCTGCTACATTCTCCGAGCACAGATGGAGTTTTCTAGCTTTCTTTATAGACCTGTTTACCTGGATAAGTAGCTGCTTATGCAGCAAATTATATAGAATGTAGAAAGCTCCCAGGAATAAGCAGGCTCTGTAAGGGTATGTTCAATTGGAGTGATTCTCACAGGTGAGTTTTTTATTTATCTCAGTCATGAAATGAAATAGATTTAATTCTTCTACAGTATAGTTACTTTATTTAACATGAACTAGAAGTGTTATATTGATTACAGCATACTAATTTTTTGGACAACATAGTAAAATAAAGTTGTGCAGTAAATCATAAGCGACTACAGGGGCAAATCCAGGAATATCAAAGGGGGGGGGGGGGGGTCCAAGAAGTTGTGGGTGGGGGAACATGTTGAGCACAGCGAGCCCACCCCCCGTGTTTGTTTTGAAATCTGACTAATATCATTGGCATTTTTAGGCCATTTTGAAGCCATGTGCACTTGATATTAGGAGATATTCTGAGGTCAATAGTAATTACTTTTCACTATACAAAAATGCCTGAATACAATAACTGCATAAAAGAAAAAGTACGTATTGGAATTTTCTGATGAAAAGGAGGTCTGGATCCCCAGGGAACCCCCCCCCGCCCCCTGCATCTGCACCTGGATTACTATTATTTTAAAAATACAATTAAGATATATCTTAATCTTTTCTGAAGGAACTATAATGTACCACATTTTGTCTAGTTGCAATGATATAAAATTGGTATGGTGTGCAGATATTAAAATTCTTTGAATACTGGTGAACTACAGCTACCCCTCGACTTACGACCACCCGGACATACGACCGCCCCAGTCGTACCAAAATTTTTTCAAATTACGTATTTTCGAGTCCCGACATTAGTGATTGCGCTGTGTACTGACAAAATTTTCGTTTGTAATTCCCTTTAAAATGGTTGGCATGCTTAAAAGTGAGAGTTTTGTGGTGCTGAGAAGAAAAAGAGACACCCATTTTAGATTTTCTATGTATAATCTTCGTATTTTCGACTTATGACCAATTCGACTTAACCTGGATTTGGGTCAAACTAGCCCTGCCGTAAATCGAGGAGTGGCTGTACTTAGAGATGTTCTGTATATACGTATAGTATAAATGACTTTGACTTTTGCATTCATCAGGTGCAATGTTTGCCAGTTTGCTCTACATTGTGATGAGTGTTCGGTTGTATGAGATTCATGTGTCTCTCATTCTACTGGCATCATTCATCACTGGGATCAGTGGAGGCTTCACCTCATGTATCATGACATGCATGAGCTATGTGGCACAGGTAAGCTTTTATTAGATTATACCAAGTAAAGTGGAAAAGGGGGATTTCAGAAACTCTACAAATAGAGTATACATATTCAGAAGATGTTGCTTTGCGGATCAGAATTTTGAAGGTTTAATATTGCAGTATTCATAGATGTAAGGTTTAGCTTTTTTGATGAACTAACCATGAAAATTTTGCTGGTACATTGCTCTTGGGTTGTGGAAAGCTCCTATTGATTTTGAGATCAAGAGAACCAAAGGACAAGGTCACTTGTGCTACCTAGAATGTGGGGGTATTAGTTTGCCACTGGCATACACATCTAGTGTTATTTATAATGACTTCTGAAATCCAGAAATCAGCTGCTGTTTATGGTAATATCAGGAAACCAGAAAACTGGCACCTTTAAGAACTGCAGCATTACAGAAATGTAAAAATTCAAAAGAAATCAATTCCTTACTCATGGCAAGAGCCATGAGTAAGGAATTGATTTCTTTTGAATTTTTACATTTCTGTAATGCTGCATTTTTCAAAGGTGCCAGTTTTCTGGTTTCCTGATATTACCATTATTTAAAATTACCTACTTTCCAGGGTCATGTCTGTGCTCTTGATGTAAACAGTCATCAACTGGGGATTGTGGTACAGGTATCTCTCGTTTAACTGTCTTTCACTTAGCAATCTTTCAGTTTAGCGCAGGGGTTCTCAACCAGGGGGGAATTTCCCCCCTCAGGTTTTCAGGGGGGGGGGGGGGAAACTGATACTAATATGGAAAAAATAAAGGATTTTCAGTATTATATGCATATTATTTGGAATGCACTTTTTGAGGCAGACAATCTTGGAAAGGAGGGGGGAATGACATCTGACATATGGTGAAAGGGGTGCGTGGGGCAAACAAGGTTAACACCCTTTTTTTGTTTAACAATGGTTAATTTTCAGTTTACCGATGTTTGACTCACTGGGAAAAATTCAGGAGGGAAGTCAGAAAAACTGGGGATTTTGTGCTCCAAGTACACATCTTTACAATACTCAAATGTAGCTTACAAATAAAGAAAATATACTCGCAATATAAAACTATAAAATACAGTAATAAAAATAAAGAGCATGGGTGTGTGTGAGTGAGAAGTGAACATATATATATTGAGGCAGTGAGCTGTAACTTCAGCCAGCCGCACTCTTCCTCCCTCCTATGTAATGTCACGGCATACAGGCAGCAGCCACACACGTCTCTTGAGACAGCTTGGTGACTGCCCAGCTGAACTGTGTTGCATGTATACTGTACAAATTATTTCAACAATATAATACAGTAATAGTGACTCGATTCTTTTATGAAAAAACATAAGAAATATTGATAAGTACAGTGACCCCTCTGTTAACGAACTCAATCCGTTCCAGAAGGTTGTTCGTTAACCGAAAAGTTCGTTAACCGAAACCATTGTTTCAATGGGTTTTTGGGTAATTGGTTCCAGCTCACCGAAAATTACCTAAATTCAACAAAAATGGAAGGAAAGTTCACTTACTTTGAGGTGTGTATGTAGAAGGCTCCTGGATGATGATGATGATGATGGGATTTAGAATGGGGGTGGAGGAGAAGGAAGAAGAGAAGGCATTGGGGTGGAAGAGAAGTCACCCCATGGCGCCATTTCACCCATAAAATTTTAGCGCTCTTGGTGTAATTCAAGATTATTTTCTTTAAATCAACACTGCACTGCATTATTTATTATCAATATGTAATATATATTTCAAAATGACCAATAATTTGCTTGGAAACACAGAAAAAAGCGTTTAGTTGAAGAGAGTCTCAAGCAAGATGTTACCTCCAGTGAAAACAGAGAGAGACTAACTCCTGTTTGCTGTGTTAAGAGGCTGGATGCCGCGCATTAAACTAGTCACTTTACCTTCAATTATGTTCAATAATTGTTAAAATGACTAAAAAATTGAATATTAAACTTTTAAAATTATTGAATAGTATAAACTTCTTGATATTTACTAAAATAGTAAGGAATTTAAGCCCTAGAACCGATTAATGTATTGGCGGACTGATACTAAAGCTGGTTTCCCGGTCAGTGCAAGCTTAAACATGTTGAGGTCGGTTCGTAAGAACTTCGTTAACCGAATTTTTTTTCGTTAACCGAATTTTTTTTCGTTAACCGAATTGAAGATCCTTATGGAAGGCAGTTCGTTAATCGAAATTACGTTAACCGAGGTGTTCGTTAAACGAGGGGTCACTGTACTGGAGTTTATAAAATCAATTCTATTCAAGTTAGAAATACCATTTTTTACCAAAGTAATCATGAAGAGCTTATCTAAAAGTTTGGTTAAATAAATATTAAAAAAAAAAATCTATAAGATATGGGCATGCGAGGCGTGAATGGAGCTATGTGTCACACCAAAACAGTGGAATTTTCCATCCTGCTCTGGGGAAAGTTTTCCCAGAGCCTAAGCAATGCATCTCTCACTGAGCTGTATTTATTTTTGCAAACACCTCTGTGCATGTATAATATACTGTAAATAAACAAAACAATGTACTGTATACTATTACTGTACTAAATATACTGTACTGCACTCACCAGCAGATGCTGTCATCTTGAGCCTACATTTAGGTTGGCATACACTGTCCACTCTGCTGAATGTAATATGTAACTGTAATCACTTTTTGCATCTTAACACTTGCGATGGAGGTTGTTTGGGGATTAGTGGGTTTCATGTTACTGACTTGACCTGATGCAATGTCAGGTCACCTATTGTTTATAAACTCTTCTCTCATTTGCAGTGGGGGTAGGGTGGTGGATTAGTGGTCCCATATTACTGACCTTCTGATGCAATGTCAGGTCACCCATTGTTGGGGTGGAGGATTAGTGGTTCTCATGACCTGAAGATGTATTGAATAAAGACGAAAGCTAAGGTGCTTCAGTGTTTCCCACTTACTGAATGTACAGAACAGTATACATAACTATAATCACTTTTTATATTTGTAACACTGTATTCTTGGCTGGTAGTGTCCTGGTACAGTAATGTACAGTACTGCACAACACAAATTGTACGTACAAATAGCAGCTAACAAGGGAACAATCTTTTACAATGGCAGCAGCATATGAACTGAGCGATCCAAGCAGCTAGGCCAACCACGCGCTTGGCACATGGGAACGTGCTGGAGCATGAAGCAATCTCTCGGAACTCCAAGAAAATTTATTCCCACACCCAAAATGGAGAGGTTTTCTATGAATTTTTCAGGAAAATGTGTCCGACTTTCATTTTCGAAAACTTATTCGCAGACCAGGAATGGAGAGAGTTTTCCCAGATTTTTTCCGGCCCAATTTCCATTCCGGTTATTGCTGAGTTCCAGGGATCAGGGATTCTGTCTAACAGTAACAGGGAGATTACTGCTGCTAGATGGTTTTTTAACCTTCCAGAATAAATTTAGCGTGATTTAGCGAGTGACAAGCATACTCGTCTCAGCCCACACAGGACGTTTCTTATTGGACGATAATACCTTTAATCGCCTAAGCCCTATAGGAGTTAAATATTTGAGTATCTGGTGTGCTTGTACTGAAAATACAGAAGTAATTTTTAAGATACAGTTCAGTATATATTAGTATTTCTTAATAAATTGGACAGGAGGGAAAATTAGTGTGTGTTCCTAATAAACCCAATGTGGCAATACTGTATACAGTCAACCCTCACTTTACGCGGTTAATATAACCCACAGGGTACCGCGGAAAGTGAGAAACGCTTAAAGTGAACAACATAACATATGGGATTAATTGAAATAGAGACCGGGCCGACCCCCAAACTCCACTTTTTGACGACACACAACTGTGTTGTAGTAAAAATTTTATCTTAACTTTATGATGGTATGCACACACAATTAATATAGAAGAGGTTAGGTTAGGAAAAATAAAGGTTAAGTTAGGAAAAATAAAGGTTAGGTTAGGAAAACTAAAAGTTAGGTTGAACACTTACGTTAGTAGAAGAGATGGGTCGGCATACGGGGATGGAGGCTGGTTCCAAGGCAGAGGGCAGACATACTGGCCCTCAGGCGAGTCACCATCACTGTCATCCACACTTGTCAGGGCTTCCCTGACAAATCCCTCAAAGTGATCTTCACTGTTTCTACCTCTGTCACTATCACTGGCTTGGTCTGGCTGTGGTGGGTTGCGGGCGAAGAACTCTGTTGTGCTTTGCTGACGGCTGGTGTTTATGTTGTCGTGATAAACCTTGAAGTAGGGCTCCATAGTCTGCAACAGCTGGGTAGTGAAGATTTCATACCTGTTTGCGTCAGGGTCGTCGGAAAGGAGGAGCTTGATTTTCTCGATACACTCGATGGCACCCCTAACATTACTATGGGATAAGCGGTGTTCTTCTTGGGATGACGCACCACCTGCCTCTTCACTAACGTCATCATCATCTACCATCTCGTCGGTAGTCACATCAGGATCCCTTATCACCTCCAGGATGTCGTCGTTGGTGGTCTCGGAGAAGCCTGCAGCTGTAACATTCTGCGCAGCTTCTCTGGCAAGGTCCACTGCTACTGCAACAGTCTGAACCTCACCAGTCACAGATTGACTCTGCCTAACGGCCGGAATGCCTTGCAACACATGTCTCCATGCGTGACGAACAGTTGCTACAGACAGCTGATCCCATGCCTCCACCAAGAAGTCCACAGCTTTCTTGATGTTGAATATTCTCCAGAATTGTTTGAAAAGTATTTTTTGCTCTGCCAACTGTTGATCCTCGTCGTCTTCGCTCTTGCTATCGGTGGTGGTGTCACTCAGGTTATGCAACTCTTCCCTGGTGTTGGTGTAGTCGTTCAGGAGCTTGAATTTTTTTGTTGAGAATGCAGCTTTTACATTACAGATTAACTCTTGGTCCATGGGCTGTAATATAGCCGTAGTGTTGGGAGGAAGGAAGACCACTTTTACGTTGGGGAGACGATCTAACAGTAGGGGCGAGTGTCCTGGTGCGTTGTCCAACAGCAACAAAATCTTGAATGGCACATTCTGTTGCTCGCAGAATTTCTTTACATCGGGAATGAAACAGTCATCAAACCAGGAGAGGGACAGTGTAGAGAACATCCACGCCTTACGTGTGGTCAGCCAGTGGACATTTAACTTGGTCATGTCCATGCTCTTGTATGCGTGCGGCTTGCGCGCTGTGTGGATCACCGATAACTTGAGCTTATAGGTACCGGAGGCATTGGTGGTAAACAGGACGGTGATGCGCTCCTTCTTCAACGTCCGGCCCCGAATCTTGCTGGCATTCTTCACAACGAAGGTCTTGGAAGGTAGCTTTTTCCAAAAAAGACCAGATTCGTCCATGTTAAACACCTGGTCATCGGTGTACTGTCCTTCTTCCATAATCTCACGTAAAAACGGAGGAAATTCCCTAGCCGCAGCACGGTCAGCACTAGCTTCTTCACCACCAATGTTGATATTGGTGATCTTGTTCCGCATCTTAAACCTCTGTAACACCCAGAGGAAGCATTATAGGGTTTGGGCTCTGTAATTCCCATCTTTCATGACACTGCAGCATACAGTTCACATGCGTACTCCTTAACAGAGCGCGTGTCGTCCGCCATGTTCCGTCGCGCCTGACGCACCAAGTAGCTCACAAGTAATTTTTTCGTCTTGAGAAGCACCTGGTTGTGGAAATACTTGATCATAGAAGCACCTGTAGACTTTGTGATCTTCATGTGCTCCTTTATCTTGGCTGCATCCTTCTTTATCGTCCGGATCGTAGATTCGTTCACACCATGCTGGCGCGCCAAATCAACCTGTCTTGTTCCTTTCCTAACTCTTGGATGATCTTGTACTTCGCCTCGTAGCTTAAGGAACGTCGTGTCTTCTTGGGCTTAGGGCGGCTGGGTCCAGGCAAGGAAAGGTTTCTCTCTGGGGGCGGTGGTCTGGCGGAAGCCATTTTACAGAACAATGGATGCACGATTACACTGTGTGGCCTGGAGGGATGAAACTGCCGCGGCTAGGTCAAGCGTCGTCTTTCCTCCCTCCCTCCCTCCCTCCCCCGGGTGGACACATCATATTATTTTAAACCAATTACAGCTAGCAGCGGAGGGAGGTAGGGATGCATGGCCAATCCCAGTCCGATACGTCATATGATGTCACTGATAACGCAACAGACACATGCACTGCGCAACCTTACCGCGCGGCTTGCCCAGGTGGAGGCGGGAGCAGGGAGGGAGAGGCGAATCTAAAAATAGCGTCGAGCCGGACACTCTCCGCGTAAAGGGGTATACGCACCGCGGAATGTGAGCATCCTGGGTTCCGGCAGGGTACCGCGTAAACGTGGAAACGCAGAATGTGGGACCGCGTAAAGTGAGGGTTGACTGTATTATGCGTGAGAAGAACAACACACTTGGGATATCAATAGTTTACATTAATCTTGCACCAACCACAGGTTTATGAGCCACAGTTTTGAGTATCCATGTTTTATATTTTGTACCCATTTTACTGATTGAGAATGACATGCAGAGCAGGTGTACATAGTTGCATCCCTATGGTATGCAGAAAACCCAAACATCAACATCTGCCCCCTCCTGGTGGTAGATTGGATGAGAGGTGATATGGGGATTACAAATTTGAAAATGCTGGAAGCCAATGGGTTATGAATCATGAATTTGTGTACATTTAGCAGTTTACAAAAACTTAAATTTACAATTATGGAGGTTAAGTTATTTGCTTTTTTTCTTAATCATGGTGTACAGTATTAATAAATGGATCATAATTTTCATAATTCCACACTCTTGAACATTTTATGAAATTTTATATCAACAGGCCAGCAGCTTCAACACCAGAACAGTGCGTGTGGGAATCTTGGAGAGTATGGTGTTTATTGGTGGCACTATAGGACCAGTGCTTGGGGGATGGGTTCAGAAAATTGGTGGAAGACCCGCCACCTTCACTCTCATTTTGACATGTCATGCAACAGTTGTCTTCTACATCATCACATGTGTCCGCAACATTCTGCCAAGGTTTGTAAATGCTTGGATTGGATCATGCACTTACTGCATTTGCCAATAGATACAGTAAACCCTCCTAATACAAGATTAATTCATGCAAGCTCTGTCCCTTATTAGGAGGATTCCCTTAATGGAGGGGTTTTCTCCTCCCAGCCCCAAGGACTATACATAAAGTATAATAAAAATTTAATAAATTATTTTTGACCATCACAATGCACATCAATATGGTATTGAATACTGTATGGTATGAAGAAATTCAGCTTACTATGATTAAGGGGCTTCAGTACAGTATTGAGACATTTAAAGATAAATCTAATCACTGTCTTAAGCATGTATGTGTAGACACACCAAAGCTTACCTAAAGTAATTACAGTGATGTTCCCTCCAGCACATTTTATTAAAATATACTGTATTGTACAGTATAGTATATCAATATATTTTGTAAATTACTTACTATTTTCTATAAAAACCCACCATATATTCATATACAATACAGGTATTCAAAATTCAATCTGTACACTAGTGGTGTCTGGAATGATTTGTTTGTTTGAAACACATATTCTACAGTTGTACTGAAAAAGTGTACTGTATTTATTTAAAAAAAAAAATCATGATATATTAAGATAATGCATTTGTGCCCAGCTGGCACATAAGTTGATCTTCATTTTTTTAGCTCAAAATTCATGTTTGGGCCAATACTCACTCTATAATTCTACCCCTGAAGCTCTGGCTATCTACCGATACCATGCCAAACACAACACAGTACAGTACATGTAGTCACCACTTAAGTGATTTATCACAATGCTTTTTTACCCCATGGTACAAATTAAATACACTTCAGCTATTCTAATTACAGTGGGGTATGCTATAACGAATCTAATTGGTTCCAGAACCTTGTTCGTTATAGCATTCGTTCGTTATAGGATTAATCCGTTCCAGGCCCCCAAATACAACCACTTAACACTGAAAAAATTCTGTGGAAAATGTAAAAAATACGGTACTTTATCTTACCTTAGTGTTGTTCAGCATGCAGGACAGGAGGCAGAGGGGGAGGGGGGAGGAGAGAATTATGGAGAATAGGTGGAAGGAGAGGAGTCATCCTTCCTAGCCCTCTTTGGTGACTGTCTCACAGGCACTTTGTCTGTAGGTTCTTTTGTTACCTTTGTAAAGGAATCCAGGGTTGGCTGCTTCAACCTTGATTTCTGGACCTTCCAAAAGTAGTTCATAACATTGTCATTAAACACACTGATGGCCTTTTGCACAGAACCAACATCAGGATGATAATCCTCAGCAAGCTTGGACAGTTTGCTCCAGCAAAAGAACGCATCCTTGAGATCTTTGGCTGGAATGATGCGGCTTTCCTCCTTGTCCTCCTCCTCCCCTGACTCCTCAGAAGTTAAGCTCCACTTCAGTGTCTCGTTTTCCTCTTTGTGAAGCTCAAGCAGCTCCTCAGTGGACAGTTCCTTACTGTGCTCTTCCACCAACTCCTCAACATCATCATCATCCACTTCCAGGCCCATGGAATTGCCCAGAGACACAATTTCATGAACAACAGCCTCTTCTTCTAACTCTTCGAAGCCTTCAAAGTCTCTTTGAAGGACACATTCAGGCCACAATGGCCTCCAAGCAGCACAAAGACACCTCACAGTAACCTCTTTCCAGGCTGAGGTAATTAAAAAAACAGCGTCTGCTATATTGAAGTGACTCTTCCAAAATTCCTTCAATCTAACATCACTGGAAGAAGTTGATGCAAAACATTTTCTAAACAGTGCCTTTGTGTACAGCTTCTAAAAGTTAGAAATTACCTGTTGATCCATGGGCTGGATGAGAGGTGTTGTGTTGGGTGGTAAGAAGTGCACAGTGATGAAGTTGAACTCCTCTGGCAATTCAACCATCAAATTAGGAGGGTGGGCTGGTGCATTAGGGTGTGTCATACGGAGGCGAATTTTTTTTTTTTTGAGTTTGAAAAATCGGACCATGGTATTAATGATGTAGTTCTATGTGCAGAATCATGTGATATCTTCAGATTTGAAAAGTTTTCATTTTTTGCTAGGTAAATTTTAACTTGAAAGCTTATGAAAATTCAGTATTCCCACCCTTTTACCAATACCACTAAATAGCTTATTTAAAGTAAAGTAAATGTATCAGGTTAATTTATTAGGATGAAAATGATCCAGAATAGTGAAACGAATGATCTTGACACATTTATTAAATTTAATATTCCTTTAGAAAACAAAATCATCAAATACAAAAACCGGTTTTACTACTACGACCCGGTGTTGCTGCACACCATAGAGAACATGTCTTTCTTGCTTCTGTTTCTACTCATCACCTCCCTGCTGACCACCTGAGCTCAGATGTAGCCTTCCCTCCTCTCCTGGCTGTACACGTGACTGCTGGCCTCGCTCACTTGCTGTACACAACGCTCTATACTCTGGGTGTGCGAGGGCCAGGCAGGGACATGCATGGGGTTGTCCAGGAAAGCTCTGACTTGAACATTGGTGAGGCTGCAGGTAAGAGGGGGCTCACTGCCAGCCTGGATGTTATCCAGATCTATGAGATCAGTGAGGGTCTTGGCACCTAGATTGACTTCAGGAGTCTTCCTGACCCTGAAGGAATCGTCACCAACTGATTCGTCATGCCCAGATCCTCTCATAAGTCTCATATCCAAGATCTTTTTGACTGCCACTCTTCTCTCCTCCTCATCCTTACTGCAGAGCATTGTCTGCAGAACTGCCTCGGGATGAGCATACCAGGAAGATCTCCTCACAGTCTGCTCCACAATCTGAACAACCTTCCTTGGCTGACTCCTCAGGAGCTCAAGCTGGAAGAGAACATGCCTCGGACCTTCGGAGAACGATGACTTGACCTTGGTGTTGAACCAATTTGGCAAGTAGACACTCACGATGAATTGGACAATAAGTCTCAGGTTGTGAAGCTGGTTCCCTTTCAGTTTATGATGAGCGACCCAAATTCTGCAGAACCTGAGAGCCGTTGTGAGCCACCTAGAATGTGAGACTGGACCTATCTGCAGGTAAGCAAGTCTATCAGGCATGACCCCAGTTTTGATGGCACTGCAAATCATGTAACCATAGTACTGGTCAGCACTCAGGTCGTCAATGACAGTATGTGCAAGCTCAACGAGTGGAGGGCCAACTGTGATTTTTTCAAAGCTCGGATTTATTTCTAACTCAGTGGCAGAGTCCAGCATCTTGCCAAGAGGACCAGACCATCTGTTGTTTGAAAGAGTCTTGCCATCCAGCTCCTGGATCAGATGTCTGAGTGGCAACTCGTTGGTGTGGAGGTCACAAACAATCCAGACCAGCTTCCTCCCAATCTTCCGCTCTATCCATTGTATGACCCCCCCTTGCCACCCTGTGTTCGTGTTGGTGCTGTCCCCTCCAATGGCCTGCAGGGTCTGGTCTACGTTCCTCTCTCTGAGCCAGTTCACAATGTTATCTGCCACTATCTCAGCTGGTTTCCTGATGTCATCTTTCTCTGGAGTGAAATGCCACAAATACTTCCCTCCTGGTTCACTGCAGCAGGAGTAGTGTTCCTCCTTCACCATGGCAGGGAACAACTTGTCAGAATCTCCAACTTTCATGAACACTTTCGTGTCATCCCTTCTCTCATCAAAGAACAAACAATTGATTCCATTTTCTCTTATCCCCTTATCAAACTCCTCTTCTAGGTTACTGACAAGTTTCTCCTGAGCTCTTCTTACTTTGTTATGATCTATCACCAGGTGAACATCATCAGGTGTTATCAAACCACCGTCAATCCAGGCAGCTGTTGCTATCTCTGCAGTTTCTCTGAGACCAGTGTGGTGTCGCATGCTGGCCAGAGCTATGCTCGGGATATCTTTCCTATTTCGAATGTTATGCCTGGAAGGTTTGGGATCATTATTTTCTGGGTTAGGGACAAAGTCACCATTCTCCTGGTCAGCACTCGGATCAGCCATGGGGAAGTCATTAAACTCTGAATCAGCTTGACTCCAATCATTGGCCTTTTTTACCTCACCCTGGGCCTTCTCAAGTCTCTTTTCCTCGGCAACTCTTCTCCTCTTCTGTCTCTCTGTGGCAGCCTCCTGTCTCTTGGACTCCGGAATATCTTGGCTAGAAATCATGAGAGCCCCTATACTGCCAGTCTTCTCTCTCTGTGCTTTGACAAATACCAGTTCGATCACAGGAATCTTCAGTTCACTCTTGCAAATACAGGAGATGTGGGCCTCAGATTTACAGTCACGATCGCATCTCAACTCAGGACAGAGAACAATTGGGCACTTGCAAGTAATTATGTCAAATAACTGGTCCAGTTGCTTGGCAAAGCTGTCCTTAACTGCAAGTTTTCCTCTCCCAAGAGAGATATCTCTTGCCTTTTCCCAACTGGCTAGCAGTCTCTCACTAATCTTCTTCTGACTTGTTATGACTGGAGGCTTGAACTGAGCGTTAGCCAGAGTGTACTGTGCCAAGACAGCTTTGGTCATATCACTGGCAATGTCTTTGTTTGTGTAAGTTCTTTGGTTCTTTTCACTGATTTGCCTGATTGAAACACCGTATCTCAAAGCATCTCTCAATGTAGGCAACTCCGACTTCAGGAGCTCTCTCCCAGACCCGAGATAGTGACTGAGATGGCTGGATTTTTGGTTCCTCGTCCTGACACAAGCAGCCATCGCAAATATTATCAACTTATAAATGCATCAGAATCTGAAACAGAAAAAAATATTGTTAGTTGGGTTGTTAAAGAATGAAGTCAGAAAGCAATGTTCACTATTTAATTGTAATGCACTAATGCAGCTGTACGTTAGATTTTCGATAAATTTCACGCTAAAATTTACCTAGCAAAAGGTTGCAAAATATTGAAACTGAAATTATTTTCTGTTTATATACACTAAAATCTACCAAAAAAGTGATGGGCCATTAGTTTTAGCTGATCTTCCCTCCTATGACACACCCTACTGGTGCATTGTCCATCACCGACAAAGCTTTCAGTGGAAGGTTATTCTCCCTGAGCTATTCCCGAACACTGGGTCCAAACACCTCAATCACCCACTCAGAGAATAAATTCCTGGTCACCCAAGCCTTTGGGTTTGACTGCCACATAACACCAAGGCGGATCTTCCTAATTTTTTTGAAAGCTCTGGGGTTTTCTGCGTGGTACACAAGGATTGGCTTTATTTTGCAGTCACCAGAAGCATTAGCACAAAGAAGGAGGGTAAGCCTGTCTTTCATTGGCTTATGGCCAGGGACAGAAGTTTCCTCCTTGGTAATGTATGTACGGCGAGGCATTTTTTTCCAAAAAAGTCCAGTTTCATCACAGTTGAATACCTGCTGAGAAACAAAGCCTCCCTCTTTAATAACATTAAAAAAAATGTCGTGGTGTTCCTTAGCTGCTTCCTTATCTGCACTAGCAGCATCACCATGTCTCACAACACTATGTATTTTATTTTTCCTTCTGAAACCAATAAACCACCCCTTGGTACCCCTAAACACTGGCACATCACTATCACTTGCACTGGGAGTCTTGGCTTTAAGGTCCTCAAACAATTGTCTGGCCTTCTCACAAATTATAGCTTCACTAATGCTATCACCTGTCATTTCTTTCTCCTTTATCCACACTAAGAGTAAATTTTCCATCTCCTCAATCACATTACACCTTGCTTTGCGAAGTCTAGAGATTCCCTTAGCCACTTGCACTGTTTTCAACTCCTCTTTCTTCTTTAAAATCGTACATATAGTCGGTTTAGCCATCCCATACTCATCACTAAGTTTCGCAATGCTTGTTCCATCCTCACGTTTCTTTATGATTTCTTTCTTAGTTTCAAGAGTTATGAACTTTCTCACTCGCTTTGGACGATTCATTGTCACAATTGTACACTTGTATAACAAAATATTTATACAAATAACTCTATTTCCACATCAAAAGACGAAATTTCAACAATAACAGTGGTGCACTGGCTACACAATAAGACAAAGATGGCGCCTGACACTCTTGTTGTGGGTCACGGTACAACAATATTCATGCGCCAGGCGAAATAGTCCCGTATTCATCCGCGTTCGTTGTAGGAGTTGCGTTCGTTATAGCATTCTCAATTTTATAGGTAAAACCGTTTGTTATAGGAATATTCGTAGTAGGATCCGTTCGTTATAGCATACCCCACTGTATCAGTACTTTATGATACGTGAAAAACATCAATACAGTAGGGTTGGGATATATCGTGACTTTATATGACGATTTTTTTGTATATCGTGGCTACCAAAATTATCGAAATTTTCCTATATATAGTATAACGGTAATTTGTATTATTTTGCGAGGGAAATCGGGCAGGAAATATTTCGAATGTACCACATGGCAAACAAATGCGTTATTTGCTCACCAGAGGCGCCACCGTGGCTGCTCACTCACACATTCACGCTCACCCGCTCAGTCTTTCTGAGTGAGTGACAAGAAAGCAGCTGACTCTGCTGCAAATTACGACTTCTAAGGTGAGTGTAAATGGGTTGCTAGTGACGTGAAAAGTGAAGTGAGGTTAATGGAAAGCTTAATGGAAATGATTTAATACTGTAATTAATATTTTTGGTGTTCGTTTATGTAGGTGTGGGATTGTTAAGTGAGGGTGGCAGTGTGTCGTCTGTTGTTCTCGGGATGGAGCATCAGCTGCCGAGTCTGGTGCAGATTCAAATTTCTAAAGCGAGTGTAAATGGGTTGCTAGTGACGTGAAAAGTGAAGTGAAGATAATGGAAAGCTTAATGGAAAAGATTTAATACTGTAACTAATAATTTTGGTGTTCGTTTATGTAGGTGTGGGATTGTTAAGTGAGGGTGGCTGTGTGGTGTCTGCTGCCGAGTCTAGTGTTCCTGAGTTTAGTGTTCCTTGATGTTGATATTGAAATAGCCTGTTGTTCTTGAGTCTAGTGTTCATTGGTGCTTTAGTTAGTAAGAAAATTAACTCGTTAAGTCAAGTTTAGTCATTTTTTTTTTGCCTCCAGAACCTAACCTTATTTCCCCATTGATTACATGTAATTATATATCGTGATTTAATATATAGCGAACATTGTTGGACCCTATCTCGCGATATATCCCGACCCTACTGTACTGTTCTAACAGAAAGAAAAACAAATTACAACAAGCTAGCTTTGTTTTATTAGCAGTAACTTCATCCATTCATGTTCTGGTGGACCAGGCAAATATGGTATACCAGCTATGCTGCTTCCTTGTGTGCCGAAAGGCTTAGTATACAGTGTGCTGTATCCACACTATCCCTAATGGCAATTATGCCTATGGGATATACTTTCTTTTCACTCAAGACACAATTGCTCTCCATCATAATTGTTGGAAATTCATGACTCTCCCATCACTGTGACATTGCCACATATACAGGCAACTGTACTGTACATGCTGCCATCACCATGGTAATTTATTACTTAATGTTCTGTCATCTCTATGATTCAAACTGTATGTAATTTTATACCTGTAAACTGTAAAAAAAATAGACACTAAAACATCTAATTCAAAATGATGACCATCTACACTATGTGATTGATTGTTTCCATTCACTAATTTGGATGTTATCCACAAAAAACTACAGCTGGAACTAACCCCTTAACTAAGAGATACCACTTTTAACATTTTATTCAGCAAGTACCAGTTGGTTTTATTCAGCACAGAGAAACCCCCTATACCAAGGTTCAAATAATTTATTAGGGATATAAATAACCGTTAGTTTTAGGGGAAGTTTTAGAGGCTCCAAAGGTCAACTTGTATGCTAGTATACATTATATGGTGAAGTAAATAAATCTATGGAATATTTAGCCAGGTAAATGAATTGCTCTTTGGGTTGGGGTTGGAAGTGGGGTAGTTTTGATTTTATAATTCTCTAACATCTGTCCTAGTTCATTGGACACACTGCACAGCTAACATGCATCTCAGCAATTGACATGGGATTTGCCATTATTTTTCCACACAAATGATGAATGGTATGTGGGAACCATGCAAAAATTAGTACTGTACTTGACCCCCTCCTGCACAAGAACACTCACACAAAGCATCCTTCTAGAACTATGCCCAAGGCAGTTTTCTTCCATGTGGGACCACAAGTTTCAACTTATTGGACACACACAAGGGGTATATTCGACACCTTCAGTGTAATTCAAACATTTAGGTATCAAGTTAAAAAAAAAATTACTAAATAATTCAAAATCTCCAAAAATGTCCAAATTATTGTGAAGGGCAAATTAGAGGAGATTGAATGTTTGTACTATTGAAAATTAATTCTAGCCGTGCTTCATATGTACAATAATTCTCCAGCAGCGCATACTGAGCTTAACTAATAGCTCATGTATAATGTATTTTTAACCCAGGCATCCCCCACAAAACTCCTGGATTCATAGTGGCTGTGCTTGTCAACACTTAAGAGAATCTGCGTCAACAGTGTTGAAAGAGAGGCAAGAAAACCGTCGCAAGTACCTGTTGTGGCTTCTTGCTGCTGCCTCGCTGATTATGATTTGTACTGCTGGTATGTGTAAATTGGTTTAAAACTTTAGGAAGATTATTTTAAATAATACATTTTTAATAAATTAAGGTTCAAGTATTGAAGTTTGCCAAGTACAGTACTGTATTGTACCCTCTAACCACTTACTTCAACTTAAGTGATATGAATGTTTATTGTCTTGTTTTTATGTTCCCATTTACACTGAACATATGATGTGAGTTTGTTTTCTATACAGTTGGGTGTCCAGGTGTCTGGATATCCAAAATCTTTACTGTGTCAGGATCATAATTCCTTTATCACTATACAGTTGAGTTGTAAAGTAACTAAATAAATTTACTCGAGTCTTATACTCAAGTAACATTTTTGGGTACAGTATTTACTTTTTTAAAAAAAACTCAAAATTTTAAGTGCTTTTACTTTTACTAAAGTATGGTTTTCTAATACCTTTACTTTAATACAATTGAAAAACACAAAAATTGTTACTTATTACATGCCACGAACAAAAAGTTTTTATGTCTGTGGCAAACAAATACAGTACAGGTAATATATTTTATAACTAATTAATTATTAACCATAGTAAAAGAGTTGTGTGGGTGGAGTCGTGAAGGGTACGGTGTGGGGAGACACCATGTGGTCACATACCTAGAGGTCTCATGAGGTGAGGTGACATCAGGTCAGGTGGCAGTGGCCTTGAAGCGGACTTTCCCTTTGATCTTCTGGTGTCCATTAGCACCTTGACCACTCACCTCACCTAGCCTACCCTCTTATCCCCCCTCCTTCCCTATTGAATCCCCTCTCTTCTCCCCCCACCTTTCCTTCAGGGGCTTGGTCTTCCTGTTAGATGTCAGTTGCTCTTTGCATATACCTGTACCTAAAATGAATTTCAAAGAGGCTGTGATTCTAAAATACTTCACATAATTCCTTCTTAGATATAAATCCTGTATCTATACATATGTGTGAGACTGAGAGTATTTAAAATTCTGCTGAAATAACAAAGTATCCCAGCCCCCCCCCCAGCACCTGCCAGATACGTGGTGCGAAAAATTCAGCCACTCATCAATTAGAATCGAAAAGTGACGTCACTATAGCCACACCCCAATTAGAGGAACAGTTCACGGTGAGTCGTAGTCAGACTCAGTCACTATGGAGGCAACATTCATCCACAAACTCCTCAAACTGAAGGAGCTTGATAGCTACTAGGCATGCCCAGGGGATGGAATGGAGCTACTGAGGTCTTAACCCAACATTATGCAACTTACCTCTCAAGCCTAACATCTGCTATTTGTGAGCATCTGTTTAGTCATGTTGGGCTTATTATCTATTATTTAATTAATTTATTACACCCCAAGAGGTGACGAGCCTAGTCATAAGACTATGTGGTCAGACACTAATACATGTACACTGGTTCTCGTGTCTCGCAGGACACGCTATGACTTGTGATATGGAGAAATATTGATATGATTTAAGGATAATGGGAGTTAGTACCCACCAAAACGTGGGTAGCATACAAGAATTAATTTGAAATTATTAGGAATAAGTAGGTGGTGACCTATAGTGTTTAGTGACTCCCTGTGGTAAGAGGTCCCTGACAGTGGACAGTCAAGACAATAGTGTTGAAGGGTGTTAGCATTGTGACAGTTACAGTGTTTACGGAAAGAGAAGTGAGGGTCATCCACTGCCTCAGATACTTAACATATAGGTCTGTATCCTAACCTAATGCGAGCAGAGACAACATTATGTCTGCGGATCATAAGTCCATGTCGATGACACTAGTGTGGATAAGGAAGAAAGTGATCATAGTGTTGGATGGATATATTTTCAGCCCGTTCACTATCCCTGCGATAAATTGTAGGGAGAAGAGTCACTGAACGTATTCTCTTTCGGTAGGTCATGCTGGGCTTATATTTAGGCCTAAAAGATTCTGAATGGACAGCCATAATTTTGAGCATGGTAATTGATTAGTCTCAGTAGAAAGATTTACAAATAAACATGTGTAATGCTGTGTCTTATTTTTATCTTTAGTTTGCTAGTTTTTCTCAATTTATTGTGGATTTATTTTAATATTTGAGACAATTAATAATTTTGTTGTTACTTTTTACTTTCTGTAATTGAGTACTTTTGAATGAGATACTTTTTTACTTCTACTTGACTAACATTTTGTCAATGTAAGCTTAAGTAACAAAGTCCAGTACTTTTTACAACTCTGCTATACAGCAGATATATTTGATGAAGCTTTGCCTGAATGTTGCATCACTAGAAAAATTGTGACTGAACTTACTTTGACTTATATTGTTTCCACACTACAGTGACATGAAGCGACAAAACAAATTGTAGAACACCAAATTGGAGTCGATGTCAAAGATCCAGAGCAAGAATTTGTATGGCAACTGACATATGATATACAGGAAGACCTTAGTTAACAACTGTTTGAGTCATGACATTTCAGTGTTATAAACAAGCCTCCTAGAACCTAACCGGCTGTTTACAAACACTCCCTCAAATTTATGAGCAATAATTACACTCATTATAATGGAAACAAACATCAGTGAAACAGAAAAGCAAAAATAGTTCTAGGAATACCAGTATACTGCATATGGTAATTACTGTACTGTACCAGTAAATTTTGTCTTCAAACTTACCAATATAAAACAAATCATCAGTTTTCCATACAGTGCTGGATTTAGACCTGTGGAGGCCCATGGGCAGCCTCTTTGTGGAGGCCCCCCTCATTTTAACTACCCAAGAGGGTGGGGTGGCGAGTGAAGCAAACCTAAACATCTGGGAGTTCCGGGGGGCGCTGTAAGCCCCCCGGGAAAATTTTGAAATTTTAACACTTCTTTGGAGAATTTTGAAGCCATATGCATTCATTAAAAATATACGGTTCATAGGAAAACCAGGTATTCATGAATTTCAAGGAGTAGCTAGCCTAATTTCTATCACGCTTCTTGCTGAACATAGTTTTACGTGATGGAATAGATAAACATGAATTTTAAAGAATGAAAATAAAAATAATCCAAATGAATAAACAAATAAATAAAATATTGTAATATGTGGAGGCCCCTGGGCAGCTGCCCACTTTGCCCACTCCTGAATCCGGCCCTGTTTCCATATATGGGTGCTTTGTGGATTGTCATGTACTGTACTTAGTAGATTGCTAGTTTAGCATTTGATCTCATTCAAGGAAAGTAACCTATACAGTACAATAGTGTTATACTGAGAGGGTCTCCCAGAGTGCTTTGTAGTCAACAAATATGATATTATGTAAATTTGGGGGGTTATTGGCTACATCAGTCATTTGAATAAGCCATCCACTTTGGGCTTCAATGTTCGAGTGGGTCATTTGCTGGTGTAACTCATGTCATTAATAATGAAAAAAACAACAAATGTTTTTCAATGTGAGCAAGTGTTAGTTGTTACTATGTGTTAATTTGATAGCTAAAGTACAGTAGTATGGCAAATGTTAATCACGTTTTCAAAGTGTTGGTGAAATTTCTATATGCCTGTTGTTAAATATTATGGTATGTCAGGAATAAAAGAAAAATTTGGGGGGGGGGGGGCAAAGAAGTTGTGGGAACATGGCAAGCACAGCAAGCCACCCAGTTGGGGGGAGGGAGATGCTGTAAGTCCCCCAGAAATTATTTTGAAATCTGACCAATATTATGGGCATTTTGAAGCCATGTACACTTGATATTAGGAGATATTCTGAAGTCAATATTAATTAATTTTTATAATACAAGAATGCCTGAGTACAATACTGCATTAAAGAAAAAGTATTGGAATTTTCTGATGAAGGGGGGCAGACCCCAGGACCCCCCTCCCCCCCCCCCCCCCCCCCCCCCCAGATCTGCCCTTTGCTGACCATAACTTTTACTGGTGCTGGTGATTTTGTTGAAAATTTATTCATTGCAGATAAACAAATTTAAATGTCAGTGTTAGAAGTCAGAGTCACTGCTGAAGGTCAAGACTCAAAATGTACAATATCATGTACCATAACTCTAATGTTGATTATACTGTAGTGTATAGAGATGGGGTCATCCCCTCAAGGGTTGTTGCCCATGGAAGTCTAATGATGTATAAAGGCATGTACTGAATATTTTGGAAAACAATCATACTACACTTATTATAACATGACAGTGTTCATATATTTTGAGTGCTCTAATACTTATTTCATTATTTTATGTTTCAGGTGAAATGGATATCTCCTACTTGTATGTTAAGGATACACCAATTGTGTGGTCATTTGAGAAGTACACCTGGTATTTCTCACTGAAATATGGTTTAGGAGCCTTGGCACTACTGGGGATTCTTCCTTTATGCTCCAAAGCACCAGATATGATTCTTGCTCTGATTGGTCTAATAAGCAAGGTGGGAGGTCTGATACTTCTTGGAGTTGCTTGGGAGGATACTGCTGTCTTCATCAGTGAGTCATCACCCTTTGTCACATTTTAATTTGATGTAAATCTACATAAGGATATCTGGAAATTTTAGACAATTTCAATATATTACCCGACAAAAGCTTCTGTTGCTCATTCATTATTTTTTAATTGTACAATACTGTACATACTTCTGATGTATTAATTTCTAATTTGTAACAAGTGCATCAGAACTTGAAAGAATATAATACTGTACAGTGGAGTCGTGATAGTTTGCGAAGTACAAATTTACGTTCTTAAATTTGTGTGTACCTCTAGTACTACATGTCTCTTTTTATAAACTTTGCAGTCAAATATTCATAATTTGTGGCCAAGCGTTGGCTGCCATTGTGCTTATTTAAAAAAGAAACCATAAAAGTTGTGGAAATATCTTTTAAATTTTCTAATTTGAATAAGAAATTAAAGAAAATATAATACTGTACAGTATAAATACCACTTCAGTGCTCTAATGTGGCTTAGAAATACAAAAAATATAAAACTATAAAATAAGTAATAGAAATGAAAAGTGGGGAGTGAATTGTTGTGTGGGAGATAAGATAGTTGGATGGTGGACTAAGCTACAGTGATGAGTCTAACTTGGCATTGTTGCCATATCCTCTACCCCTCTCGCTACCAGGTTATTTTTTAACTCGTAGTTTTGGGTAGATTTACTTATCTTTCTTAATTTATTTTCACTCAGTTACATGCACACACAATCCTTCATAAAAAGTGTGAAAAAAAGTAAAAGAAATAACTGTCATAAGGTCAAAAACAAAAAGGGGAATAAATATTTCATTGTGTGTGAGAGGTAACATGCAAAGCAGGGAGGCAGAGTGTGGGGAGCCCTGTTGTTAGGGGTTGGCAGAGGCAGCGTCCCAGCTGGTCTACGCTACTATGGGAGGCCAAGCAGCCAGCATCTATGCAAATGGCAGTTGTGTTAAACTTTCATTTAGCTTTTCCTTGATGGTGTTAGCTGCATATTTTTTGTCTAAATAGTATACAAATTTTGCTTAAAGTACAGTAGCACAATTGTTAAATAACATAAAGGTAGGTGATATGGTTTATGAATGCTGGGAAAGGAAGTACAGGTGTCCCACATCTAGCATTAATGCACTTAGTATTAATTCGGTTTCGCGATAAAAAGTGTTTTACATTAGCCCACCCGGGCACAGGTCACTGACCCACATCAGGACCTGGGGGGCAAAAATATAATAATATTAATAATAATAATAATATCTATTATCATCATTACAACAATTAATAAAATTAATAGCAAATTAATAAAAATAAAAATAAAATAATAATAATAATAATATAATAATAATGATAATGATAATAATACCGGTAATAATAATAATAATAATAATAATAATAATAATAATAATAATAATAACCATAAATAAATACAAAAACGAAAAAATAAATCAAGAGTGAGAAACGATATACAGTCAACCCTCGCTTTACGCCGTCCCACTTTATGCGTTTCCACGTTTACGAGGTACCCTGCCGAACACGGAATGCTCACTTTCCGCGGTGTGTGTACCCTTTTACGTGGAGAGCGGCGCGAGCAGGGTGCGCACAAGGTCGCCCAGTCATCAAAACATTACCGAGTTCTTCACCCGCCACCCACCACAGCCGGCCCAAGTCAGTGATAGTGATAGTGAGGATATGGACTTTGAGGGGTTTGACAAAGAGGCCCTGCAAGCCTCTGTGGTGGATAGTGATACAATTGATACAGGTGAGGGCCAATAATCTGCCCTCTGCCTCGGAATCAACCCCCCATCCCCGTGTGCCCAGCCATCTTTTCTACTAATGTAAGTGTTAAAAAACCTAATATTATTGATATTTCTCTTAATTATTAATTGTGTATGCATACCATCATAAAATTTAGGAGTTATTTTTACTGCAACGTAGGTATTGTGTCTGAAAAAGTGGAGTTTGGGGGTCGGCCCGGTCTCTATTTCAATTAATCCCATATGTTATGTTGTTCACCTTATGCGTTTCTCACTTTACGCGGGCCGCCGTGGGTTCAATTGACCGCGTAAAGTGAGGGTTCACTGTATATTATGTATGTTGTGTTGTCCAAGTAAGAGAAATAATTTGTGTAAATGAGGCAGAAAGACAGATCAGCAACCTGGGACTTGGTCATAATTTTCGTGATGCCATATGGCAGCAGGGTCTACCATTAGACAACACATTATGCTTCCAATATCTTCCCAGGCAGTAGTACCTCCCTGTTTGATAGCTGCTTACTACCTACTACCTGCCTTAACGTTAGGTCAAATTTGTTGTAGTGATACCTTGACTTACTGGTAGAGGGAAAACTGGGGAAGCGGTGGCCTGTGAGATGGCATGTTGCCATTGTTACATTGTAATGAAACTATAAAGGTTGTGGAAAAGTTATTACAATACTCTAATGTGGCTGAGAAATAAAGAAAATACAATATACAGTTGTCCCTCGGTTAACGAACACAATTCGTTCCACAGAGTCGTTCGTTAACTGAATCCATTATTTCAATGGGATATTGGGTAATTGGTTCCAGCTCACAGATAAGTACATATACAAAGTAAAGCCAAAAACGCATAAAGTCAGAAACACTCCTAAAATTCCCCTAAATCGCCCTTAAATCACTATATATATACTGTACGTAAATATACACTCTTACTCTTAAATCACTACTGTAATGTGATACAGGTGATTAACTTTTATCTCTTGTGCAAAATATATAACGTTTATATTCAAATTATTCGCTGTCTTGCAAGGATTCCAGCAATGCAAATTATATTCTCCTAACTTTAGTCTGAAATATTATATAAGATAAAAACTGTAAGCCTAAAACCCTGGCTGGGGGAGAGGGAGGGAGGGAGGGAGCAGCAGGAGGTGAGGTGATATGTTTGACAGTTGGAGCTGAAGGTCTCATGTGTGTTTATTTAACGGACCTTAAGTGACTAAGCTTCTCTCTTGTAAAATAGCCAGTGAAATGACTTGGGAGAATATAGTTTACACTGCTGGGATTCTGGTAAGATAGTGATTAATTTGATTATAAACAAGCTATAATTTGCACTAGACATAAAAATTTTAGTACCGTAATCATTTAGTACATGTACAGTACAGGTTTGCACTTAGGTTATTTATTTCTTTTACGTTTATTTTAGTATGGTGTGTGCATGTAAATGAATGAAAATAAATGAAGAAATTTATGTAAATCTACCCAAAAATACAGTTGAAAAAATGAACATTATTAAAATGTACTAAATTTTTTATCTATTGTGCAAAATATATGACGTTTATATTCAAATTATTCAATGTCTTGCAAGGATTCCAGCAATGCAAATTATATTCTCCTAACTTTAGTCTGTGATATTATATAAGATAAAAACGTAAAGCCTACTCCGCCTACTGTAAAACCACTAAACCCTTGCTGGGAGTGGGGGGGGGGGGGAGGGAGGGAGGGAGGGGTGACAGTGACATGTTTGACAGTTGGCACCGAAGGTCTAGTGAAGTATTTATTTATTTGTTTATTTATGTCCTTTAGATTGAGTTTTTGTTTTTTGCTTATAAAATGTCATAGAAGTGACTGGGGAGAATATAATTTACATTGCTGGAATTCTTATAAGATAGTCATTAAATTGAATGCAAACATGCAATAGTTTGCACTAGACAAAAATTTTAGTAATCATTTTGTACATTATTTTGATTACAAGTACAGTACAGCTTTGCCCTTAGGACAGTGTGTGCATGTAAATGAGTTTCAATAAATGAATAAAGTTACATATATGAGCCAAAAATAATAGTTGAAAACTTTATGTAGACAGAGCTTGGATGGCTAAATTTTAGAATGACCAATAATTTTAATATAAAAAATGCACAAATATTCAAGAACACAACCTTCTTGATATTTACTCCACTGGAAACAAATGTAAACATAGAACAGATTACTGTATTGGCTGACTAGCCGATCAGCTGATGCTCACAACAAAACATGTTTGTCGTAAGGATTTCGTTAATCGAAGTTTTGTTATTTAACTGAATTGAAGATCCTTATGGGAGCTAATTCTTTAACTGAAGTTTCGTAAATCGAACCATTTGTTAACCGAGGGACCACTGTATTGTAAAACTATAAAATAAGAAAAATGAAGAACATGGGTGTGTATGTGTGTGTAAAGTGAATGTATTTGTGAAGGCAGTGGGCTGTAACTGTGTTCAAGAGCCCAGCCGTGCTCCCGGACTCTCCCCCATTGTGACATCATGACATACATACAGCGCAGTATGGTAGCAACTACACGTCTCTGAGTAAGCTGGGTAGCTGCCCAGCTGAACTGTGTCGCATCGCCTAGAGCAGCGTTTCTCAACCGGAGGTTTGCAGACCCCAAGGGGGCTGTAGAAAGCTGCTAAGGGGCCCGTGGGATAGCAGGGAAAATTTATTGAATCAGTCGAGTTTACCATAGAGTGCTTCCGTTTTCTTTAATACTGTTTGTTCTTAGTGTGTGTGTGTGTTTTTGAGAGAAACAAACAGCATGTGACATAGCTTGCTGTGTGTATAAGGTGCCTCGTCTGTCGCACCGTGGCTCGGCCAGGCTATAATTTTCCGCCTGGCAACACAGTTACAAACGTCAGGAGGGTGATTTTATGTTTGCAGCATTGCTGTAGGGGTGACATAACATGGCGCAATAGCTTCGGCGGGCGTGGTTTTCCCACACCGCTGTGATTACATAGTGGCCGGTGATGTTTGTCATTGGCTAGCTACCGACGGGGGGTACGGGGGGTGTACCATATAAATATGTCAGCCCAGGGTGGGAGCCGTATTCTCTCTGCTCGGTGTCTCTGGTGCTGAGTGCGTGGATGGCGAGGCTGGTGACTGTCTGTGTGGTAGGTGTTCACATCATGTTCGGTTTTCATCTTGTTCGGTCATCATGTTATAAATGTACAGGTATATACATTATTTGACCCATAGTCATATAAATTCACGATCGATGCATTCAGCCATTGAGCCATGAGTCATGGTCATGGATTCATAATTGATATTATTGAGTCTTCTGGAATTTTTGGTTTGACCGCACTATTACAGACCTCAAGTTTATTTTTTCCAGACTGTGCTTTTCACCAGCTGCGAATAAAATGGACAAATTTATTACTCGACCATCCTCATCAAAACAAGAACTACGAAACTCACAGAGTGATGAGTCAAAATCTTCAGATGATGAGTCAGAGGTCACATCTGTTGTGAGGAAGAGGAAGAAAAGCTCTGCTCATGTTAGGGAGCAAGAAATTAAGAAATATGATGACATTTACCTTAACTATGGCTTCGTAGTACAGTAAGCCCAGCAAGTAAAGGTGCTGCCCAACCACAGTGTGTTCTTTACTCTCAAGTGCTGTCCAATGAGAGTATGAAACCCACCAAGTTTATAAGACATTTGCAGACAAAACATGGCCAGTACAAGGATAAGCCAAGAGTATTTTTTGAGCGTAAGGCAAAAGAACTGCGTGGTACACAAGTCGGGATGAATGCCACTACCACTGTGGATAAAAAGTTAGTTAAAATTTCATACATTGTGGCTCAGAAAATTTGTCAACAGAAGATGCCTCACATAATCGGGGAAACTTTGATTATGCCCTGTACAATTGAGATTCTCGGGAAATGCAAGGGGAAGAGAAAGTCAAGACATTGGCAAAAATACCACTATCGAATGACAGTGTAAAACGCCTCATCTCCTCTATGTCTGAGGACATACAGATACAGTGACAATGACTTTGCCATCCAGCTGGATGAGTCAACAGATGTGTCCAAAATGTCACATCTACTGGTATATGTGCCCTAGGAGTGGGAGAAGGAGATAAGAGAAGACTTTTTTTTTGCAAAGATATGAGGACGACAACAGCAGGCACGGACGTTTTTCAAAATCTGGATGATTTTATGAGGGATAATAGCATCAACTGGACAAACTGTATCAGAATATGTATGGAAGGCACAAAGGAGTCATGCACAGAATAAAAGAAGTTGCTCCCCGTGCCATTTCAACTCATTGATTTTGCACAGAGAAATGCTCGCTGTAAAAGACATTGATCCTGGGCTTCACACAGTTATGAACACTGCCATAACCATCGTGAACTTTGTTAAAACAAGATCCACATACTCCAGATTGTTCACTGCACTCTGTGAGGAAGTTGGCACGGACCACCACTCCCTGCTCATGCATACAGAGGTGAGATGGTTGTCTCGCGGGCGGATGTTCACTCTTATTCAGCCTGAGGGAGGAGCTGTGTACATTTCTCTTGGAGAAGAAGCCTGATCTAGCAGAGCTCTTGAATGATGAGAAATGGCTTGTTCAACTCAGCTATCTTGCAGATATATTCAATGAAGTAAACAAGCTGAACAAAATGATGCAAGGTGCAAACACAAACAGCATTTCCCAATACGAAAAAGTTGAGGCATTCAAAAGAAAGCTTAAGTTGTGGAAAATTGGTGCCTCGTCAGGAATCACTGATATGCTTGAACAGATGCATGCTTTCATTCAAGAGAGAAACATGAATTTCAATGTGATCAAACCGCAGGTAACATTACACCTGTCAAAGAATTTAGACAAATTCAACAGTTCTTTTTCTGAACTAACTGAGGAGCAAGCTGCTTCTTACCAGTGGATTGTAAACCCCTTTACTGAGAACATTGAGACCAAGCATCCAGAAGCCTCACCATCCCAACTATTTAGAAGAGCTCATTGACTTATCATCTAATAGCGCCCTGAGAGCTCGTTTCAATGCAATCCCACTGAAAACTTTCTGGGCTCAGTGTGTTGAGTTCCTGGTATTTCATGATGCAGCAATGAAGGTGTTAATACCCTTCAGCACCACCTACCTGTGTGAGGCTGGTTTTTCAGCCATGACAGCACTGAAAACTAAATATAGGTCAAGGTTAAGCATTGATTATGACATGCGTGTCTGTTTATTAAAGATATCCCCGCATATTGAGAACATTATTGCTAGGCACCAGCAGCAGGTCTCACATTAAGTACAGCTTGTATTTGGTGTCTAATGATAAAATTACGCAGGGATTAGAAATGAAATTTTTAGTCGATTCATTTAATGCCACTTTATTATGATCATATTTCATAGGCAGTTAAACATGCTTGTTATTGAGCAAGTAAACCTTTTGTTTCCTCTTTCAACTGTTTTCAAAGGCCATTTTAGTTGTATCATGTTTGTACAATGAGAAAATCCACAGTGAGCTTTTATCTCATTTTTGTGTAGAAATGTCATTTCATAGAATTCTACCATGTTTCAAAGGCAGTTAAAGTTTCTTGTTATTGAGCAATTAAATTTTCTGTTTTGTTCTCTTGCAAATGTTTTCAGAGACCTTTTGATTTGTATCATGTTTGTGCAATGAGAAAATCCACTTTTGGGAAAAACACTTTTGAGAAAAATAAATACTTAATGAGAAAAAAAACACCTTTTCGATCATCGTAACAAAAAATGTGGGAAGATAATTATCATATAATCCTATCTAAGCCCCGTACCTAGGGGGTCCCGAGAATATTTTACTGGATGCAGGGGGTCCGCTGAGCTTAAAAGGTTGAGAAACCCTGGCCTAGAGGATGGATTGAATGTGGAAGAAGCTATTTTTTTTTTTTTTTTGCAGTATCTAAAAAAAAGTATCTGCCAGGATGGATCCGATGACTTCCGAAATTCTACATGCAACTCTTGTTGTCTCGGGAGGGTTGGTATGCGTTGCTCTGTGGCTTACTGATCCTACTACATTTGGTAACAGAACATCATGTTAAATATGCCAAAATTAATACACTTTGCATTACTTATGTTGAACTATATACCAAAGTAAATGCATGTCCTAATATCTATCGTCCATTTACTCATATTGTTTCACATAAGAGTGTGAACAGATGCTTTTTTGAGATACTGTACATAAAATATGTGCTATTGTAATTTATTATATGCTAAGTATCAAATTTTTTTTATAATTTTTTTTTAATCATTTTGGATGTATGCAATTTGAACATTGTTCAAATTAGGCTCACCTTTTGCTCACTAAACTATTTAACTCTGAACCTCATTGTTCATATAGAAGATTGGTGTTAATAAATCAATTGCTGAACTTCAAAACCGTTTACAACAAACTCGTTTATTGTTATTATTATTGCAAGTATTACTATTATTATTATTATTATTATTATTATTATTATTATTATTATTATTATTGTACAGTATACTTTACATGTTTCAGTCTGTAAGTGTTTGAATTTTTATTGTGCGTAGGTGTGTGAGGTAAGTTTTAAACATAGACTGTTAATTTACCTCTGATGTGCTGCTTTGCTTGCTTGCTGAAGTTGGCATTAGGGGAGAGGGTGAAGGTTTACTGGGGTGAGAGGAGCCTGGGGTCGTCAGCCACCTCACTCTCCTTCTTACTGCCAGGGTCGTCAGCCACCTCACTCTAATTCTTACTGCCAGGGTCGTCAGCCACCTCACTCTAATTCTTACTGCCAGGGTCGTCAGCCACCTCACTCTCCTTCTTACTGCCAGGGTCGTCAGCCACCTCACTCTCCTTCTTACTGCCAGGGTCGTCAGCCACCTCACTCTAATTCTTACTGCCAGGGTCGTCAGCCACCTCACTCTCCTTCTTACTGCAAAGGTCGTCAGCCACCTCACTCTCCTTCTTACTGCCAGGGTCATCAGTCACCTCACTCTCCTTCTTACTGCCAGGGTCGTCAGCCACCTCACTCTCCTTCTTACTGCCAGGGTCGTCAGCCACCTCACTCTCCTTCTTACTGCCAGGGTCATCAGCCACCTCACTCTCCTTCTTACTGCCAGGGTCGTCAGCTACCTCACTCTCCTTCTTACTGCCAGGGTCGTCAGCCACCTCACTCTCCTTCTTACTGCCAGGGTCGTCAGTCACCTCACTCTCCTTCTTACTGCCAGGGTCGTCAGCCACCTCACTCTCCTTCTTACTGCCAGGGTCGTCAGCCACCTCACTCTCCTTCTTACTGCAAGGGTCGTCAGCCACCTCACTCTCCTTCTTACTGCCAGGGTCGTCAGCCACCTCACTCTCCTTCTTACTGCCAGGGTCGTCAGTCACCTCACTCTCCTTCTTACTGCCAGGGTCGTCAGCCACCTCACTCTCCTTCTTACTGCCAGGGTCGTCAGCCACCTCACTCTAATTCTTACTGCCAGGGTCGTCAGCCACCTCACTCTCCTTCTTACTGCAAGGGTCGTCAGCCACCTCACTCTCCTTCTTACTGCCAGGGTCGTCAGTCACCTCACTCTCCTTCTTACTGCCAGGGTCGTCAGCCACCTCACTCTCCTTCTTACTGCAAGGGTCGTCAGCCACCTCACTCTCCTTCTTTCTGCCAGGGTCGTCAGCCACCTCACTCTAATTCTTACTGCCAGGGTCGTCAGCCACCTCACTCTAATTCTTACTGCCAGGGTCGTCAGCCACCTCACTCTCCTTCTTACTGCCAGGGTCGTCAGCCACCTCACTCTCCTTCTTACTGCCAGGGTCGTCAGCCACCTCACTCTAATTCTTACTGCCAGGGTCGTCAGCCACCTCACTCTCCTTCTTACTGCAAGGGTCGTCAGCCACCTCACTCTCCTTCTTACTGCCAGGGTCGTCAGTCACCTCACTCTCCTTCTTACTGCCAGGGTCGTCAGCCACCTCACTCTCCTTCTTACTGCCAGGGTCGTCAGCCACCTCACTCTCCTTCTTACTGCCAGGGTCATCAGCCACCTCACTCTCCTTCTTACTGCCAGGGTCGTCAGCCACCTCACTCTCATTATCGCTGTCAATTTGCCCTGAAAGCTGTTGTTCTCCACTGGTTGAAGGCTGTGGTTCACTCGTTGAAGGCTGTGGTTTTACACTGGTCTTGAACAGCTGCCTAAAAGCTGTGTTCTGTTTGGATGTACGTGGGGTGGTTGGTGCACTGGGGGTTGAAGGTTTGGCCTTGATAAAGGCATCAAGAGTCATTTGTTGTGCATTCTTCCTCTTCTCCTCAAGCACCTCGTAGTATGCTCGTATGTCTTTCTTGACATTTCGGATGATTGTGCAACATCGGTCAACATTAGGGTCCATTTCTAATGCCATATGCGTTGTCGATCACCATCAGAGCTTTATCATCAAAATTATTTTCCTTATTATAGCGACAAATGCAACCGGACACATAGTTGAACATGTAGTCGCGCATCACAGACCTTGTCACCCACGCCTTACTGTTTGAACGCCAGACGACAGGAAGTTGTGCCTTCACAACCTCTATCAGAACAGTGGGTGTTTCAGACTGGTACACAAGGAGAGGCTTTAACTTCAGGTCACCCTCAGCATTTCCACCAATCAATAGAATGAGGCAGTCCTTGGCAACTTTGAATCCCGGTAAGAATTTGCGAATAAATGGGGCAACCATTGCGAATTGTGGAAATGGGTAACAGTAAATTGATTGCGGATAAATGGGGTTACGAATACCGTGGCTATGAATAACGGGGTTTGCCTGTATCTACAAGAATAAAGTTGGACTTCTGAATAAATGAACTCGACTGTAATTATGGTTATCCCTCATGTTCAAGGATGGCCAACCCAAGGGCCACCTGGGCATAAATTTTTTTAAGGTGTAGAAGATGTCGCCAACACAACAACCACACCCTAAGTTAACGAGTTGCATGAGCCAGTGTCAAGGAATAATCCAAGAAGACTGGAACACAATCCACAAATCAATTATCATCAAGGTTACCAATTACTACTGGGTAGACAGAGGCAAACACATACACACACACACACACACACACATACAGTAAATCCTCTGTTTACACATGGATGTGATTTCTCCGTTTTTTTCCAGTTTTTCGTTTTTTTCCCATCGTATAAGGCAACCCGCGTGAATCGCATAGATCTGTTGATAATTTTTTTTTTTGGGGGGGGGGGGTATGACCATGATGAGAGAAATTTTTTACAGTAAATAACATTAATTGACCCTCTAGGGTCGATGGGTCTGCCGCACGAGGATGATGAGCCAGTATACTAAGTACTGTATAGTGGCCACACTCTAAATGTTCATGCATTACATCATATCCTCTTTTTCTCATTGGCTGAGTATTGCTGGTTTTGCATTCCATTCTTTGATTCTTTAGTATTTCATTGACCAAAAATCAATGACGTCATACAACGGCACTCTTAGAAGCATTATAATAAACCCCCTCCACCCTATCCACTTGAGCCACCCTCCCACACCACCACTGGCGGGGGATGGGATAATCATTTTGTTCAATATAACTAAGTTTCTATAATCATTTTACATTTTCTGATGATCACAATTTATTCTTTAACCCATGCCATATTCCATAGTTGTACAGTATAGGTATATCAGTAGGGCGTGTTTGTGTCTCCCAGGAGGTCAGGACTGTAGGGCATGTGTGTGTGTCCCCCAGGAGGTCAGGGCTGTAAGGCATGTGTGTGTCCCCCAGGAGGTCAGGACTGTAGGGCATGTGTGTGTGTCCCCTAGGAGGTCAGAGCTGTAAGGCATGTGTGTGTGTGTCTCCCAGGAGGTCAGGACTGTAGGGCATGTGTGTGTGTCCCCCAGGAGGTCAGGGCTGTAAGGCATGTGTGTGTCCCCCAGGAGGTCAGGACTGTAGGGCATGTGTGTGTGTCCCCTAGGAGGTCAGGGCTGTAAGGCATGTGTGTGTCCCCCATGAGGTCAGGGCTGTAAGGCATGTGTGTGTCCCCCAGGAGGTCAGGGTTGTGGGGCATGTGTGTGTGTCTCCCAGGAGGACAGGGCTGTAAGGCATGTGTGTGTCCCCCATGAGGTCAGGGCTGTAAGACATGTGTGTGTCCCCCAGGAGGTCAGGGTTGTGGGGCATGTGTGTGTGTCCCCCATGAGGTCAGGGCTGTAAGGCATGTGTGTGTCCCCCATGAGGTCAGGGCTGTAAGGCATGTGTGTGTCCCCCAGGAGGTTAGGGTTGTGGGGCATGTGTGTGTGTCCCCCAGGAGGTCAGGGTTGTGGGGCATGTGTGTGTGTCCCCCAGAAGATCAGAGCTGTAGGGCATGTTTGTGTGTCCCCCAGGAGGACAGGGCTGTAGGGCATGTGTTTGTCCCCTAGGGGACCAGGGTTGTAGCCTGTAGGGCAATGTGTGTCCCCCAGGAGGTCAGGGCTGTAGGGCATGTGTGTGTGTCCCCCAGGAGGTCATGGCTGTAGGGCATGTGTGTGTGTGTCCCCCAGGAGGTCAGGGTTGTAGGATGTGTGTCCCCCCCAGGAGGTCAGGGCTGTAGGGCATGTGTGTGTGTACCCCAGGAGGTCAGGGCTGTAGGATGTGTGTGCCCCCCAGGAGGTCAGGGCTGTAGGATGTGTGTGTCCCCAAGGAGGTCAGGGCTGTAGGGCATGTGTGTGTGTCCCCCAGGAGGTCATGGCTGTAGGGCATGTGTGTGTGTCCCCCGGGAGGCCAGGGCTGTAGGATGTGTGTGTCCCCCAGGAGGTCAGGGTTGTAGGATGCGTGTTCCCCCCAGGAGGTCAGGGCTGTAGGGCATGTGTGTGTGTACCCCAGGAGGTCAGGGCTGTAGGATGTGTGTGCCCCCCAGGAGGTCAGGGCTGTAGGATGTGTGTGTCCCTAAGGAGGTCAGGGCTGTTGGGCATGTGTGTGTGTGTCCCCCAGGAGGTCAGGGCTGTAGGATGTGTGTGTGACCCAGGAGGTCAGGGCTGTAGGGCATGTGTGTGTGTCCCCCAGGAGGTCAGGGTTGTAGGATGTGTGTGTCCCCCAGGAGGTCAGGGCTGTAGGGCATGTGTGTGTCCCCCCCAGGAGGTCAGGGCTGTAGGGCATGTGTGTGTGTCCCCCAGGAGGTCAGGGCTGTAGGATGTGTGTGTCCCCCAGGACGGCAGGGCTGTAGGATGTGTGTGTCCCCCAGGAGGTCAGGGCTGTAGGATGTGTGTGTCCCCCAGGAGGTCAGGGTTGTAGGATGTGTGTGTCCCTTAGGAGGTCAGGGCTGTAGGATGTGTGTGTCCCCCAGGAGGTCAGGGCTGTAGGATGTGTGTGTGTCCCTCCCCTCTATGATGTGTAGGAACATAAAACTCTCCAGCAGTAGGTATAGAAGTATGTTAAAGCAGGTGTTGCAGCAGGAAGAAAATAAGAAGAATTTTTTTTTATTAAAGAAACAGTTAGAGTCAAAGAAAACAATGTAAGGAAATTGCTCAAAAATCAAGGAAAAGCAGAGAGGCATTCCAGCAACAATAACAGAAGCATTTACTCTCCCTGAAAAGACTAGATGATGCAATTAAAACAAAGAATAAAACAAAATAAAATGAGTGAATATTACATGGGAAAGGAAACTAAATATTTTATTTGTATACAGGTACAGTATATCATGGAACATGTTTTTCTTATTTTAGTAGTACCTATACTATTGAAACCCCAGTTACTGGTACATTAGAGATAAATCCCTTTGGTAAGTATTAAATTTTGAATTCTCACACAATACAGTGCAAAAAAAATCGTATCATTTAGTTTATCTTCTCTCAGTAATGGTACACAGTTAAAAATATTAAACAAATTCAAGTTTAGTAACAACTAAAAATTGTAAAGGAATTATTAAGACTATGCATGAAAAATATTGTTGCAATAAACATACATGTTTGATTTTGTGTACTGTGTGTTTTAACTATTAGGCCTTGACGAAATGAGAAACCATGTGAGAAATTAAGTTAAATATGGTAAAAATTTCCTGGGTAGGTGTTTCCCCAGACCCCCGAGATCCCCCTCTAAAAAATATATACAGTCAACCCTCACTTTACGCGGTTAATGTAACCCGCAGGGTCCCGCGGAAAGTGAGGAACGCGTAAAGTGAATAACATAACATATGGGATTAATTGAAATAGAGTCCGGGCCGACCCCCAAACTCCACTTTTTGACGACACACAACTATGTTGTAGTAAAAATTTTATCTTAACTTTATGATGGTATGAAAAAACAAGTAATATAGAAGAGGTTAGGTTAGGAAAAATAAAGGTTAACATAGGAAAAATAAAGGTTAGGTTAGGAAAACTAAAAGTTGTGGAACACTTACGTTAGTAGAAGAGATGGGTCGGCATACGGGGATGGAGGCTGGTTCCGAGGCAGAGGGCAGATTACTGGCCCTCAGGTGAATCACCATTACTAGGTGAATCACCATCACTGTCATTTACAGTTGTCAGGGCTTCCCTGATAAATCCCTCAAAGTCATCTTCACTGTCACTATCACTGGCTTGGGCTGGCTGTGGTGGGTTGCGGGCGAAGAAATCTGTTATGCTTTGCTGACGGCTGGTGTTGATGTTGTCGTGATACACCTTGATGTAGGGCTCCATAGTCTGCAACAGCTGGGTAGTGAAGATTTCATACCTGTTTGCGTCAGGGTCGTCGGAAAGGAGGAGCTTGGCTTTCTCGATACACTCGATGGCACCCCTAACATTACTATGGGATAAGTGTTGTTCTTCTTGGGATGACGCACCACCTACCTCTTCACTGACGTCATCATCATCATCATCTACCATCTCCTCGGTAGTCACATCAGGTTCCATTATCACCTCCAGGATGTCACCGTTGGTGGTCTCGGAGAAGCCTGGAACTGTAACAGTCTGCGCAGCTTCTCTGGCAAGGTCCACTGCTACTGCAACAGTCTGAACCTCACCAGTCACAGATTGACTCCTCCTCTCACCTGGTATTCCATGCAACACATGTCTCCATGCGTGACGAATTGTAGCAATAGACAGCTGATCCCATGACTCCACCAAGAAGTCCACAGCTTTCTTGATGTTAAATACTCTCCAGAATTGTTTGAACAGTATTTTTTGCTGTGCCAACTGTTGATCCTCATCTTCTTCGCTCTTGCTATCGGTGTCGGTGTCACTCAGGTTACGCAACTCTTCCCTGGTGTTGGTGTAGTCCTTCAGGAGTTTGAATTTTTTCGTAGAGAATGCAGCTTTTACATTACAGATTAACTCTTGGTCCATGGGCTGTAATATAGACGTAGTGTTGGGAGGAAGGAAGACCACTTTTACGTTGGGGTGACGATCTAACAGTAGGGGCTAGTGTCCTGGTGCGTTGTCCAGCAGCAACAAAATCTTGAATGGCACATTCTGTCGCTCACAGAATTTCTTTACATCGGGAACAAAACAGTCATCAAACCAGGAGAGGGACAGTGTAGAGAACATCCACGCCTTACGTGCGGTCAGCCAGTGGACATTTAGCTTGGTCATGTCCATGGTTTTGTAGGCGTGCGGCTTGCGTGCTGTGTGGATCACCGATAACTTGAGCTTACTGGTACCGGAGGCATTGGTGGTAAACAGGACGGTGATGCGTTCCTTCTGCATCTTCCGGCCCCGAATCTTGCTGGCATTCTTCACAACGAAGGACTTGGAAGGTAGCTTTTTCCAGAAAAGACCAGATTCATCCATGTTAAACACCTGGTCGTCACTGTACTGTCCTTCCTCCATAATCTCACGTAAAAACGGAGGAAATTCCCTAGCCGCAGCACAGTCAGCACTCGCTTCTTCACCACCAATGTTTATATTGGTGATCTTGTTCCGGATCTTAAACCTCTGTAACCACCCAGAGGAAGCATTAAAGGGTTTGGGCTCTGTAGTTCCCATCTTTCGTGCCACTGCAATGTACAGTTCACGTGCGTACTCCTTAACAGAGCGCGTGTCGACCACCATGTTCCGTCGCGCCTGACGCACCAAGTACCTCACAAATAATTTTTCTGTCTTGAGAAGCACCTGGTTGTGAAAATACTTGATCATAGAAGCACCTGTAGACTTTGTGATCTTCATGTGCTCCTTTATCTTGGCTGCATCCTTCTTTATTGTTCGAATCGTAGATTCATTCACACCATGCTGGTGCGCCAAATCAACCTGCCTTGTTCCTTTCTCCAACTCTTGGATGATGGTATACTTCACCTCGTAGCTTAAGGAACGTCGTGTCTTCTTTGGCTTAGTGCCACTGGGTCCAGGTAAGGAAAGGTTTCTCTCTGGGGGTGGTGGTCCGGCGGAAGCCATTTTAGAAAACAATGGATGCACGTTTACACTGTCTGGCGTGGAGGGATGAAACTGGCGCGGCTAGGTCAAGGATCATCTTTCCTCCCTCCCTCCCTCCCCCGGGTGGATACGCCATAATACTTTAAGCCAATTACAGCTAGCAGCAGAGGGGGGTAGGGATGCATGGCCAATCACAGTCCGATACGTCATATGACGTCAGTGATAACGCAACAAAGACACGCACTGCGCAACCTTAACGTGCGGCTTGCCCAAGCGGAGGGAGGAGGAGGGAGAGGCGAGAGCACAGGCAGGCAAGCGGGTGGGGCGAATCTAAAAATAGCGTCACGCCGGACACTCTCCGCGTAATGGGGTTCACGGACCACGTAATGTGAGCACGTTAGGTTCTGGCAGGGTACCGCATTAACGTGGAAACGCGGAATGTGGGACCGCGTAAAGTGAGGGTTGACTGTATAATGTATTTTTTTCAAGACCCAATCACATCCCTGCTAACCACATGTAGTCACACCTGGGTCAAGCCACTACTGTAACCAGACTGTTAACACATTTCTTTACTCATAGAGCCAGATACATTCCTGTAGACCCCATGGATTAAAAACAGCATAAATTGTGAATTAGTTGTGCCTGTAGTGAAAATTAAACTAGGATTCAGTCCCCAAATATTACCATAAATATTAATTAATATACTGCACTCCAATTTTTTTTAGTTTTACTGTAGAGTCCTTGATATGTTTATTAACACTCTTGGGGTTTCCATACGCAAATTTGTGTATGAACTAAATTATCACTTTGGGTTTTCATGTGCAAATTTGCATATGAGCATAAAAATTAAAAAAAAATAATTTTGTTTGCATGTGAACACTAGATACGCAAGACTCACATATAGCAACGTCGGTGTGATCGGGCCCCTACGTAGACTGCCTCCAAGGTTTACCTGAGTGACCACACCAGTCTCCCTTTGTAGTTTAATGACACAGGACATAACCTTGACTTACGTTTCCAACAATTTTCTTGTAACTTGTACTGATTTGTCATTCATGACAGTGATTTCATTTATTGATAACAGTGCTGTGATCATTTTGAACCATGCCTGGTGTTGCTGACAAAGGTGGAAGTGTGGGAAAACGTAAGAAGTCCAAGGATATTGCACAATGTGGTGTGATGCCTCCTGAGGCCTTTCCCAGTGTCTCTGGCCTTCTTGTGCAAGTGAAAGTTTGTCTGGCCCTTCAACAAGCAGTCCTAGTGCAAAAGGAACTGCCTGGCATGTCGTTATGGCTAAAGGGAAAAGTAAAAATGTGTTGCTTGCCTCATGTCTGTGCGCACTACCGTACTCCCATTAAAACTAGATTTAGTCACCTTGTCCAGGCTAAGCATGGCACTGTGGGGCACGGAGGAGGAGGGGAAAGGGTAAGCAGGGGGAGGAACATCACCAAGTGCTCCAACATTTAACATGTAAATACAGAAATTCATTTACTGTATTTTTGTAAAAAAAATTATGCTATATTTTTATGCATTACATTTAACCAATAACTTACAATTATTATTTCATATGTTTTTCGAAAAAATAAACATTTATAAACTCATTATGTATAATTTATGTAAAAAATATAGAAACTTTGAGTGAAGAATATTCGCATTTGGGAGCTTGAGTGGCAGCCATGCACTACAATTTTTTTAATACTGTACTCGCGTTTACACACAGATTTAATAATTTTATTGTGATTACCTATATAAAACTACAGTGGGGTATGCCATAACGAATCTAATTGGTTCTAGAGCCTCGTTCGTTATAGCATTCGTTCGTTATAGGATTAATCCGTTCCAGGCCCCCAAATACAACCACTTAACACTGAAAAATTTCTGTGGAAATTGTAAAAAATACGGTACACTTTATCTTACCTTAGTGTTGTTCAGCATGCAGGACAGGAGGCAGAGGAGGAGGGGAGAAGAGAGCATTATGGAGAAGAGGTGGAAGGAGAGGAGTCATCCTTCCAAGCCCTCTTTGGTGACTGGCTTACAGGCACTTTGTCTGTTTATTTATAATTTCTTTCTTAGTTTCAAGGGTTAATAGCTTTCTCACTCGCTTTTGATGATTCATTGTTACAATTGTACACTTGTATAACAAAATAGTTATAAAAATAACACGAATTTCCACATCAAAAGACAAAATTTCAACAAATTCAGTGGTGCACTGACTACACAATGAACCAATATGGTGCCTGACGCTCTTGCTGTGAGCCGCGGTACAACAATATTCATGCGCCAGACGAAATAGTCCCGTATTCATCCGCGTTCGTTGTAGGAGTTGCGTTCGTTATAGCATTCTCAATTTTATAGGTAAAACCGTTCGTTATAGGAATATTCGTAGTAGAATCCGTTCCTTACAGCATACCCCACTGTATTTGTAGGTAATGTATTTACAATGCTAATGCAGCAAACCCAACCTTTTTATCTACAATAGTAAGCGTGTTATGACTCAATACAGCATGTACAATTATCTTTTGTGCTCAGAGGGAAAAAATTAATAATCTGTACTCAGCCTGGGTGCTCTCATCAGAACGCACAATTTACAGTACACCACTACTGTATTTCCTAGCGAAACAATTTTTTTTCGTAACTTTTCTTCAATAACTGTTTTTAGTTAAACATGAATGCTTTATAATGGAATAATATTTATATTGCAATTTGCCTCATTTACACACAATTGCAGGGTCTCAATTGTTTTTCTTATTATTGACAACACAACATACAGTACATATATTGTTTCTCACTTTTGATCTATTTTTAATTTTTGTATTTCTTTATGGTTCTTTATTATTATTATCATTATTATTTTATTATTTTATTTTAAAATTTTTATTTACTATGAATTATTATTATTATTATTACAGTATTGTCTTCATTTACTCGGTCAATTGAACCCGTGGAGGTCCGCGTAAAACGAGAAACCCGTAAACGAAATAACAGAACATAAGGGATTTATTGAAATAGAGACTGGGCTAACCCCCAAACTACACTTTTCCCGACACAATGCGTACGTTGTAGTAAAAATAACATCTTAATTTTATGATGGTATGCATACACAATTAATATTTAAGAGAAATATCAATAAAATTAGGTTTTTTAACACTTACATTAGTAGAAAAGATGGCTGGGCACACGGGAATGGGGGGTTGGTTCCGAGGTAGAGTGCAGATTATTGGCCCTCACCTGTATCACTTGCATCAATTGTATCACTATCCACCACAGAGGCTTGCAGGGCCTCTTTGTCAAACCCCTCAAAGTCCATATCCTCACTATCACTGACTTGGACTGGCTGTGGTGGGTGGCGGGTGAAGAACTCGGTAATGTTTTGTTGACTGAGCGACCTTGTGTGCACCCTGCCCGCGCCGCTTCCCGCGTAAATGATGGAATGAACCGTGTAAATAAAAATTGTTGGTTTGGCAAGGTGCCACGTAAATAACCAAACACCCGTAAACCAAATCAGCATAAATCGAGACTACAGTGGTTCCTCGGTTAACGAACACATCGGTTAACGAAATTTCGGTTAACGAACTGCCTCCCATAAGATTCTTAAATTCGGTTAACAAACAATAATTCGGTTAACGAATTTCTTACGAACCGACCTCAACATGCTTTCGCTTGCACTGGCCGGACAACCAGCTTTAGTATTAGTCCGCCAATACATTAATCGGTCCTAGGGCTTAAATTCCTTACTATTTTAGTAAATATCAAGAAGTTTATACTATTCAATAATTTTAAAAGTTTAATATTCAATTTTTTAGTCATTTTAACAATTATTGAACATAATTGAAGGTAAAGTGACTAGTTTAATGCGCGGCATCCAGCCTCTTAACACAGCAAACAGGCGTTAGTCAATCTCTGTTTTCACTGGAGGTAACATCTTGCTTGAGACTCTCTTCAACTAAATGCTTTTTTTCTGTGTTTCCAAGCAAATTATTGGTCATTTTGAAATATATTTTACATATTGACAATATATAATGCAGTGCAGTGTCGATTTAAAGAAAATAATCTTGAAATACACCAAGAGAACTAAAATTTTATGGGTGAAATGGTGCCATGGGGTGACTTCTCTTCCACCCCAATGCCTTCTCTTCTTCCTTCTCCTCCACCCCCATTCTAATTCCCATATCATCATCATCATCCAGGAGCCTTCTACATACACACCTCAAAGTAAGTGAACTTTCCTTCCATTTTTGTTGAATTTAGGTAATTTTCGGTGAGCTGGAACCAATTACCCAAAATCCCATTGAAACAATGGTTTCGGTTAACGAATTTTTCGGTTAACGAACAACCTGCTGGAACGGATTGTGCTCGTTAACCGAGGGACCACTGTATACTGTATTATTATTAGTATTACATTTTCGCCCTCCAGGCCCTGACGTGGGTCAGTGAGTGACCTGTGCCCGAGTGGGCTAATCTCTGTTTAAAAAAAAAAAAAAAAAAAAATTGGGATTCACTTCCGGGAGACTGCAAATTTAAATATAGGATGCAGGCAGATTTTTTTTTGCCATTTTTAAGACAAAAGAGTGCATCTTGTATGTCATAAAATACGGTAGGTAAAGCATGTGCTTGCTCTATCAACACATACTTATTGTGTCAGGCCTACTGCTCTACCATTTTCCAGGTCAACCCTGTAATGCACATTTTCAGAAGGTAAAGAGAAATGATCACCCGTGCAATGTAAAAGTTTACGACTATCGACATATTTTTACAGGTGCTGCAGTGTCTATGTTAAGTACCTGGCCTCTTCCAATACTCAGATCTGCTATGTCTAAGTTGGTGGAACCTAATGAGCAAGGTGAGACAACATTTAAACCTGGATTTATAAATTGGGCACCATTTTCATGTTTTAATTATGTCTTACTTATTTAGTGGAGACAAACTGTTGCTGTTCTTCTGCACTCTCTTCATTTTTGTTTTATGTATACAGGCATTATCTTGTGAAGGTGTTTTGAGATTCAAGGCTAGGCCAAATTGTTTGAATTTTAAGGACTTCGACTATCCAGACTATATCTTTCTTTCTGTTCAATATATCAACATGCATTTTTAAACATGACTCCTATATCATGTGAAGGCATGTTGTGTACCATATTTGGGCCATTATGAGTTAGGATTTTAAGATCAAAAGTTACTGAAAGGTCACATTCTTGGTCACTTAGACTTCCATAATTTTCATCCAATTTTTATAAAAGTTACTTGGCCAATTGCCATAGGTCTACAGGACTGCACAGTTTTGGTCAACACCCACCAGACAAAGACTAAGGCCAGTGGTCATCACTAAAAGTTACACCTTTCCAGGAATCATTTCTAGAAATTAGCTGATTGATACAAAATTCTTAAGGACAAAAGGGATTACATTTTCCTCCAGCAACTACCTTACTCTTGACTGTTACTCCAGCAGAGTCCAAGATCAGTGGTAATTAATACACTTAAAATTTCAACAATTATTATATCCTATCTTTACAAAAACATTCAAAGCTGAGAGTGGTCACCTTTTGCCAGTGATCACCATACTAATGACAATCATACCCAGTGACGATCTAAGGTTCAGGTCATAGGTCAGCAGAAGTTCCCACATTGTAGCATCTACAATCACAAACTAATCCTTATGAAAATTATAGAGCCAGTCAGCCTTGACAAAATGTTAGTACAGGTTGAACCTACCTAATCCGGCACTTTTGGACCTGACCTGTGCCGGACTATAGAATTTTCCGAACCACAGGTGGTCTTTGTAAAATACATAGTATTATTGATGCATCAATCTGGAGCATCATATTTAAAATTTGGCGCCTAATGTTTCTCTGGGCATGCTACACTGTCCTAAGGGCAAAGCTGTACTGTACGTGTACTCAAAATAATGTACTAAATAATTACTAAAATTTTTGTTTACTGCAAACTATAGCATGTTTACATTCAAATTAATCACTATCTTATAAGAATTCCAGCAATGTAAATTATCTTTTCCCCGGTCACTTCTGTGACATTTTTTAAGCAAAAAACATAAACTCAAGCTAAAGGACATAAATAAATACTTCACTAGACCTTCATCGCCAACTATCAAACATGTCACTGTCACCTCCCCTTCCTCCCATCCCCTCCCCCCTCCCAGCCAGGGTTTGGTGGTTATACTGTGAGGGCGCGGGTTCCCTCTTTATCTCTACACCACCCTCATCTTACTTACTTCTCTTAGTCTTACTCTTACTCAGTTCCGTCACCTATTCTTTTGGTAGCATGGACAGTCTTTTGGTAGCATGGTCGAGGGTCTAGGCACATGGATATGGTAATTCTGGTATCAAGTCACTTGAATGGAAATAAAGGTAAAATACTGTGGGAGAAAGGAATACACCTAAAGTACTCTAAAAACAAGTTTATTAATATGCAATCAATGGGGAAAGATATTGTATTAATAATATAACTACCAGGCTCACCTCCTGGGCTTATTGCAGACTCAGTACTTACTCAACATACTTGTTAATAATTAAACTAGCATATACAGGGGTCCACTACCCAACATGGGATAATTATTTCCATCTAATTATCCCTAACATACATGTCACAACCCTCTCTGTGGACATACACTTCCAAGGAGCAACCCAGGGTAGAGCACTGGGGCTCACGACTGTTGTTATTGTGGGGTAGCCAGACACATGGCGGGTCTGGGGTCTGGCCCAACGAAGCCGTGGGGCACATTAATCAGGCCGCATCGGTGCCATCGTTTCATATATGATCCCTCTTGGTCATCGACTACATCCGAGGCCGTTGTTGAATGGTTGCAAGAATCACAATGGGATCTGGAGAAACATGGAAGCAGCGTCAGGGAACTGGGAAACATGACAACACAAACAAACTCTCTTGTCTAGACGACAGACGTATTTACGTTATATTACTTCTTCACTGGGTGAAGGACAATTCAACTGTTAAATCATGAACACTGATATTCACTACAATTGACTGAATTAACTGAATGGCTACACAAAACATACCTGGAGAAACATTGGAGAAGCGTCAAGGAGCACTCTCCCTGGCTCGTCTTGGGGTATATATACCCCTGAGTTGCCAGTGATCGCTATTCACGCAATGACAATAATTACAAACAAACTAACTGTTACTCATTCAAAGATGACCCTCAGTTGACAAAGGTCTGGCGAATTACTTGAGTTGATTTACACAGACTAATTCAAGATTGAGCTTCCCAGGAGAAAGTGGAATAACAACGCATTGACAACTGTCTTCACAAAGGCGGGACTCTGGGAGGAAACACAAGTGTAGCGTGTATGGGGAAAAAACACGTCTTCTCAGGGGTCGCTAACTCACTCATGTTTTGCGGGCGTGGAGTTTAATAAGAATCATTAGTTAAATAGATCAGCAGTCAACGTGACCATGACAATACAGTAGGCTTTAAGTTTTTATCTTATATAATATCTCAGACTAAAGTTAGGAGAATATAATTTGCATTGCTAGAATCCTTGCAAGACAGTGAATAATTTGAATATAAACATCATACTGTATATTTTGCACAGGAGATAAACATTTTTGCTCTTTGTATGTCTAATGCGAGCTACAGCATGTTTATATTCAAATTAATCACTATCTTAAAAAAATTCCAGCAATGTTAATTATATTCTCCCATGTCAGTTCAGTGACATTTTATAAGAGAAAAACTTAATCACTCTTAAGGACAGATAAATAAATAAGCACTAGACCTTGGCATCATCTGTCAAACATATCACCTCACCTCCCTCCCTTCCCCTCATCTTCCCAGCCGGTAAATAGACCAATTCGCCTCCCTTAATTTTAGCTGTGTTGATTTATGACTGTTTGTTTTAACATAATACAGTATAGTCTGGATTTACGCGGATTTGATTAACGCGTTTGGTCATTTACGCGGTGCCTTGCCAGAATTGAAATGCTTTAATTACGCGGTAAATTTGGTCATTTACGCAGAGAGTGGCTGGAGGTCCAGATGGGCCGCGCCATTTTGGTTTCAAGCGGCCCATGCTGGACCACAAGCGGGGGGAAGGGGTGCACAGTATGTCGCTGTTGCGTTATCGGTGACGTCATATAACGTATCTGACTGTGATTGGGCCACGCATTCCCTCTGCAGCTAGCTGTGATTGGTCTAATGTAACATGACGTGCCCTGCCACCAGAGGGTAGAAGTCGCTGACCTATCAGGGCCTGTCTCATTGTTCTCAGTTCTCCGCGTATACAGTTCTCTCTTGTGCCCGCTATTCCCCTCACAACTCACATTGGCTTCCGCGGGACCCCCACCACCAGAGAAAAACATTGAATTACTTGGACCAAGCCATGATTGTGTGAAGGAAATCATCGAGTTGGGGGAGAAAATTAAGCTCATCCTTAACAACGACCCAGACAAGCATCGGTGTGAAGCGTCTAATAACCATCTGACGAAAGTTATGGAGCCGTATATCCAGATCTATCTCGACAGCATCAATGCCAGTCGTCAACGTAGTATTGAGGACTTCCTCGCCCGCAACCCACCACAATCACAGCCAGCCCAAGTCAGTGATAGTGATATTGACAGTGAGGATATGGACTTTGAGTGTCTGGGAGGCCCTGCAAACCTCTGCGAGTAGTGAAAGTGATTCACCGGAGGGCAACTAATCTAACCTCTGCCTCGTAACCAGCCGCCATCCACGTGTGTCGACCCAGCTTTTCTACTAACATAAGTGTTAAAAAACCTAATACAGTAGAAGTCCAAAAATCCGGACTGCTTGGGGATTGGGTCGGTCCGGATTTTCGGATTTTCGGATTTTCCGGATTCTCAGGCAGTACTTTTAAAATTCAAATTTAATGAAGAATAAAGAAGAAATGAACAGGTACATTTTGATAGTTTATTCATTTGCAAATATAGCATGCTTCATTTATCAAAACGAGCAGTTTTAATGAAAAAGCTGTGAATTCTAAATTTTATTCTTTGCCTTTTATATATCATAAATTGTAGACTTTCCAATGTTGTATGTTTCCATTAGAACAGTATTGCTCACACCACGATCTAGTTTCTTAATTATTTCAAGTTTGTCACTCAATTTCAATGTGTTCTTCTTTCTCTTCACACAACGAAGTTTATCTACTTTAGGAGCCATTATTATGGGCTTGTATAGTACTCTTTAAATGGAAAGAGTAGGACTCAAAATATTGTTATATTACAATGGTATTCTATTCACACTGTGCTTGATATAATGCATTCACGGAAATGTAATATTTTTGCTGAACGTATGTATTACAGTGGAAAGTGGGATAAAATCGTGATGAAAACAATGACTTTCGCTTTCTTTCATTCAAAAGATGTTACCGTAATCGCTTTTCGAATGGTTTTCAGTTCAAAAACTGTTGTATTACAATAATATTCTATCTTAATTGACTTGAATTAATACTACGATACCATATTTCTGAATATTTTCATTAAAATCCATCAAAATCATTTTCCTTGTCATCGTCTGCAGCACCAAACAGCTTCTCCCAGTCCTCTCTTTGAACAGGGCTGGAGGGTACGTGTTTTTCGAATCGTTTTCAGTTAAAAAACTATTACATCACTCGTCTATTTTACCTAAACTGCGCCTGAATGAATATATTCTCGGAGATAAATAGTAGTTTTGTGGAAACGTGATGTATTTCAATGTAAAATAAGATAAAATACATGACGAAAACAAAAGACTTTACCTAAGCTTCCGATGTTCTTGAGATGTTACTCGTTTTTTTAATAGTTTTCGGTTAAAATTCTGCTATATTACAATGATATTCTATTCATACTGTGCTTGATATAATACATTCACGGAAATGTAATATTTTTTCTGAAATTACATACGTATTACAGTGGAAAGTGGGATAAAATCATGACGAAAACAATGACTTTCGCTTTCTTTCGTTCAAAAGATGTTACCGTAATCGCTTTTTGAATGGTTTAGTTTAAAAACTGTTGTATTTCAATAATATTGTATTCCCTCCTAATTGACTTGAATAAATACTTGAATGGAAATATACAATATTTTTGTTGAAACTACCCGAGTTTCAGTGTAAAGTGTCGTAATAATAAATGGTAAACAATTTGCCTTCAGCACTTGTGTTTCATGCACGGCGATCCTCAGTTTATAGGACGTAGAGCGTTTTTAGTGGTTTTGTTGTTCCATTACCCTCAAAAACGTGGGTGGAACTATAAACGAGGAATATCATAAATTAACGATTTCTTGGTCAAAAAATCAGGGTCGACTGATAACAAGGGGGGGGTTATAGACTAGTATATACGGTATGTTGTCACAGTTTGATTGCCCATTTTAAAGTGGCGACCACGTGGTCGCTTGTTGTCGCTGTGCAGCTGTGGCGCTCACGCATGCGCACATGCACACAAATGCCCACTAAAAAAAAAAAAATCGTTTTTGAAAAGTCCGGATTCTCGGGTGGTCTGGATTTCTGGCATCAGGATTTTTGGACTTTTACTGTATTATTGATATTTCTCTTAATTATTAATTATGTGTGCATACCATCATAAAATTAAGATGTTATTTTTACTACAAGGTACATATTGTGTCGGCAAAAAGAATGCAGTAAAGTACACTTACTTTGAGGTGTGTATGTAGAAGGTTCCTGGTTGATGATGATGATGACGGGAATTAGAAGTGGGGGTGGAGGAGAAGGGAGAAGAAAAGGAAGTGGGGATGGAGGAGAAATCACCTTTCAGGGGACCCATGCTTGATGCCGTCATTTCACCAATAAAATTTAAGTTCACTAGGTGTAATTCAAGATTATTTTATTTAAATCAACACTGCACTGTGCTATATATTATCACTATGTTAACTAAATTTCAGAATGACTAATAGTTTCAATGAAAAATGCAAAATATTCAAGACACCAACAAAATAGTTGTTCACTCCACTGTCAACAGAGCCCAACTGATGCCTGTTGGCTGAGTCAAGCGTCTGATGGGCGCACAAAAAACTAGTTCCCTGTACTGCATATATTATCAATATGTTAAATAAATGTTAAAATGACTAATAATTTTAATATAAAAAATGCAAAAATATTAAAGAGCACAACTTTCTTGATATTTACTCCACTGGAAACGAATGTAAACATAGAACAGATTACTGAATTGGCAGACATAGCCCATCAGCTGATCAACTGATGCTCACAACAAAGCGTGATGTTCGTAAGGATTTCGTTAATCTTAGTTTTGTTCATTAACCGAATTGAAGATCCTTATGGGAGGTAATTTGTTAACCGAAATTCCGTTAATCGAACCGTTCGTTAACCGAGGGACCAATGTATAGTACAGAGGTCAGTAGGTTTGCCGTTTATTCTTATGACTTGAATTGGGTTTGACTTCTGGTTGCCTTCCATGCAATCTCTCTTGGATGGGAAGATCATGAATTTGGCCATAAGCAGCATGTGACCTAATGTGTTAGGTTGAAAAATTTAAAGCTCCTCCCAATGTCTCAGTCATAAGCTTTGGTGTCTGCAGGTCACTCATGGGGTGTGACTCTTTAAAACCTAAACATTGTTTTAACTTCATCGGCTGTCAAGCAGGAAGATCACTCTATTAGATTGTGTATGAATATTGAGTGTAGATTACTCCAGTGTCTCTACCATGTCTAAGTCTGCTTACCTATGCATTGCTTTTCCTGAGGATGTCCAACCACTCCAAGAAGCTCTTCAGTGTGATCCTTGTCACGGCAGGCATTTCTCAAGCCAATTGCAGCTACCATAAAATTATGTAATGACACTTAGCTTATACCATGTAAAAATTATTTTATGTATTTTGCTCACCAAAAAGCTGCATGGTCCTTGGGCTGGGTTCTCCCAAGGGTCGAGTTCTTCTGATACTAAGATTTCCTGGTTTTTAGCCCCATAGCTTTATAGGCAGTCATATACTCCAGTCTTAGTAATAAAATGAGATGTCAGGATCAATCTTAAACTCTTTGTTTCAACCTTTTATTTTTAACCCTACAGGCAAAATGTTTGCTTGCATAGCTTTATTGGAAAATGCTTGCACACTGGTTGCTTCTGGAGTATTCAACAGCATCTATCCTGCAACAAGACATATATTCCGAGGGTTCACATTTATTATGGGTGCTGGAATTCTCCTTTTCTCAATTATTATCCTCAGGTGAGCTAAAATAACAGTTTGTTTGATTTTTAAAAAGCTATGCTAACAACCTCTATGTTGTTTCAAACACATTATAGGGTGACATTTCCGAGGCAAGAAGGAAAACCTACAGTAAATCCAGAGACACTAACATGATGGGTGGCTAGCTTCAGTGCACATTATGGCAAATTTGTTGTCTTTATCTCCAACTTCAGAAGTTTTATCATCCCTTACATATATTCTTTTATTTTATTGTTTCCTTACTTTCATATCTAATATTATTTTTTCATACATTTTTTTAAATTGCATACTACTGAAGTAAGTGGTAAAAGATCCAGTTATATGCAGGTTGAAACTTCATACAGAATATCTAAATGACTAATGTCTTTATCATTGCAAGTAGGTCTTGAGCACTTTGTGTTTAATTCAGTATTACGGGACACCTGTGTACTTGTATGCCTACAAAGCATAACTACTGTACTGTATCTGCATATATGAAAATTGTGTGTCCTATAGAAGACCAGACACACAGACAAAAACTCTGCAATTAGGTTTGGAAAATGTGCGTATATTAATAAGAGGGCAAATGAAACTGAGATAAGATTATTTGAAGAGCAAGCATCCTAGGAGGAGAGAAATGTATGATGTGAATTTCAAATAAATATGGTGTGGAAGTAAGAAAGATACAGTGAAGGGAATCCTGAATTTGTGTAATTATAGAGGTGAAGTAAATGTATTTGAATAATCATGTTTAATTCAAAACTACAATACGTGTAAATTTGCCGATGTTAAAAGAGAATGTATATTTGAGTTCATTGGTAATAGGGTAATTACTAAAGCTTAGATGAAAAGATAAAAGTGGTTTGTTCATGACAAATTAAAAGCAATGGTCTTTTTAGAGAGACTGGGTGACTGAAGGATGGAAATCATGCCCTTTACATATTATTGTAAAAAATCACATTTGATTGTCTTGATGTGTGACTAGAAACTGCACTTTAGGCCGAGATACACAAAGAAGTTAGTATGTGTTGGTTCAAGTAAAATCTACTTTTGAAAAGGTGATAAGTAGGATCAAAATAATGTGATTTAGCATATAACAGTTTCATTGATCATGGTACTGTATAGTTATAAAAAAGTCACTCCTTTTAATATCATGCTTGTGATTACTTTCATGTACAGTAAACAGCACAGTATATTTATTTACGTAGTATTTATTATTGAATTTGAAATTAAATAATACATGTACACATGCTTTTGTTGCAATGCAGAATGCAAATTATACATACTGTATATGTGTGTGTGCAGATGCATGCATGTGTGTGTGTGTCAAAAAGTTTATCACTTCCCATGATAGGAAAGAAGCTGTTGGCATTCAATGACTGATACATTATAGAAATGAAGAAATAAACTCAGTACTGTACTAGTACAGCTCCTCCCCGACTTACAACCTACTCGACTTACGACCACCCGCACTTACGACCTGCCTCAGTCATACCAAAATTTTGTCAAATTACGTACAGTATTTTCGAGTCCCAACGTCAGTGCACAGACAAAATTTTCGTTTGTAATTCACTTTAAAATGGCTGGCAAGCTTAAAAGTGAGAGTTTTGTGGTGCTGAGAAGAAAAAGAGACACCCATTTTAGATTTTCTATGTACGGTACAGTATTATTTAAGCATTTTTGACTTACGACCTGGATTTGGGTCCCTAACCCCGTCGTAAGTCGGGGAGCAGCTGTATACTTTTTTTTTTTTTTTTACATGTTTTTGCTTACCACTGCAATTCACATTCCAGTGTCATGCACAAAGCTCTTCACCAGTTTAGCAAGTATGACTCTGTAGAATTAGCTGAAGAGGCTAGGGAAGAGTTTGAAGAGTTGGATCAAGAAAATGAACCTTCACCAACTGATCAAGAGGAAGCATCTCCCCCCCAAGAGGAAAGTGGGCTGGTGACTGAAAGTAATACAGAGAACATTCAACCAGTCACAAACAATGATGCTATACCCTAATTGAGGTTTGGTTCCTGCCACATGTTTAGTTCATTATATTGACAGTTTCTCATAGAAGCTGCAGTTGATGTTAATTGTTTCTTTTATGTTAAATTGAATGTTTTAGCTTAAGAGATAATATAATTTGGAAGCAAAAAGTTGTACAGTTTAATGAATTATAATAATAATAATAATAATACCAGGTCTTTTGTTTCTCAAAAGCACCAGTTCTTCTAAAGAATTCACTAGTGCTTAAAACACTACAAAATCAAAGACTCAAGGATAAAAAGAAATACTGTACTGTACTGTACTGTACTGTAATAAGAGATCACAAAAAGTGACAGTTGAGCTTCAATCATTCATATACCCTTAAGTTTTAATCCTTGTACCTGTATCATATCAGGTAACATGATTTTGATACCGCTATCTGTTTGCTTATTGGGTATTTAGAATAAGTAAAAATGACGATAAGAAAATCATTTAATGAGTTGATGAAAAATTAATTTGAATAGAGTATAGAAGTAGACAAGAAAAAGTGTTAATGAAGACAAAAATACAAATGTATTTTCCCTATAAGGATTTAAAATGTAATGTGTTTATTTCTCGAACAAAACTCTAACCCACAATTGGGAAATGATACAGTAATTTAGAATTCACACATAGCTATTCAGAAAATAGAAAGATACCAGTTGAATACATTTCATTGTCTTGGTGTACATCAATGTGACTTAATTCATTACTGCAACTGTCGGGTTTTATCTAACCCAAAAAATTTATCATGAAATTCTTAAATGCCAAAACACGAAGATGCAAGAAATAAGACATTAATTTGTTTGACACTTCATTGGATAGATATGTAAACAGGGAAGCTTAATTAGTAATTTTAAAAAGATATTTGATAGAGTAGCTATACTGTACTGTATACTTCTGTTCAGGAAAAAGTGAATCCACTGCTTTAAGCTCTGTGAGTCTACGATCAGAACTTTCAGAGAGTCTGAATACCGACCTGCTGAATCTTTCTGTCTTCTGCATACTGTACAGTATTGTGAGATCCAACTCATATTCCATGTTATGTGTGTCTTACTCACATGTACAGTATCTAAAACAACTATCTGTGCATACTTTGTGGGAAACAATATGAAACCATGGACGATAAATTTTGGTATAAGAGGGCTGTCACTAGTCACACATAAAATTTTGGAGCATATCGACCCCCACCTGCACAGATAGTTGTTTTAGCTACTGTACAATACAATTATGTACATTAGTTCACATGTTTGTGTCTGAAGAAAATTTATAAAGGAGAGAGAAAATCATATGTAAATTTTATTTACAGTATTTGTATACCAATATTTGTTATGAAAGTAGGTACTGTATTAAGTTATTTATATATAAATGTTGTTCGAATATTACAGTAATGAGATTTTCCTTATTGGAACTTTCTGTGATATGAAGGTTGAGCTTTTGGATAAGGGGCCTGATATAATTAATAAAGGGAGAATGGATAATGAAGGATTAGCTTAATAGTGTGACATAAAGCAATACACCCACCTCTCGTTTTACGCGGAGGTTACGTTCGTGAAAATCACCGCTTAATTCAAAAACATGTAAATTAAACATAATTTTCCCATAAGAATACCTGTAAATGGTACAGGTTGGGGGAACCATCATATACCGTACGGGGTACGAACAGTGCTCTCACTTAAACCAAGCACGCTGCCAACCTCCGACACACGCTCTCCTCTCTGAAGGCGGGTGATCACATTTAATTTCACATCCATTGTGATTGTTTTTCGTGCCTTTTTAGCTTTAGGTGACCCAGAGGAGGCAGATGGATGTTTTCCATACATCCTCAATCGGGAAAACAGCGTTTAACACTAAAAAGGTACCTGATAAACACAATGTAAATGAAACCACAGAGAAAAAGTAGTGCTGGTGTGAACTGAGAAAGCTATATTTGGGAAGCTTGCTGGACGTCATCACAGTTGTTGTACAGAATACTTCATTATCATCATTATCTTCATCATTAGTCGTAATAATCTTTATTATTACATTATAATAATAATTATTATTATTAATAATAATATTGAAATTGTTGATATGACTGTGACTTTATAGTAATAATTTACAAGCACCTCACCAGGCATCACACGCTACTCCACTGCCAGGCGACCAGGCGAATACACACGGCAAATTTAAACTGTCTTGAGCGCATTATTTAAAATATAGGTGCGCTTAAATTAGCTTTTAGTATTAATTGAACAATCTCATTATTCCAAAAACCCTTAAATCAAACCTGCGTATAACGCGAGTTACCTGCACAGGTACCAGACCATTTATCTGGCTTCCAGGAAACCGGTTTTACTTGAAAACCAATAGTTCTTTAACCTGGTTAGTTTTGAAACCGGTGGGCGGCCACATTGTTTTCCTATTAGTAACGTCACAATGTCTTCAGTTTTAAACAGCCGACATCTGTGAGTACTTGCTTCATTCTAATTTTTGTTGTTATTTACCCCAATTTATCATATATGTACAGGAGGTCCCCAACTTACGAACGCCTGCTCATACTAACACGTTTAAACTTGAAATTTACAGTACAGTCGGCCCTTAACATACGCGAGGGTTAGGTAACAGAGATACCCGTGAATGTTAGAAATCCGTGTACCTTTGCTGCCCCCCCCCCCCCCTTAAAAAACCCTGGCCCCCCATGTCTTTATTTACCGTATATACCTGTGTGTAGTTCGAGTTTTTAAGACCAAATTATTTGGCAAAAAATTGGGGGTCGACCTCTAAACGGGCAATAGTTTCGTTAAGTTGAAAAATATTTACCAGTAACTACCAATAAACAATGGAAACGACGCACCAACGCACCACCAGCTGTGAGTGTCGGTACAGTTGCCAAGGCAGATCTCTTGCGTCATCATAGCAAGCCGAAAGTAGCCAAATGCATGGTATGGTATGCACAGGACGATGTAAAACATAAAGTACAGGTTGACAACCCTTTATCCAAAATTCTGAAAACCGAAAAGCTCTGAAAACCGAAAGTTTTTTGTGGAGCATTTTTTTTTTTTTTTTTTTTTTTTTTATTACAGGGATTAGCCCACCCAGGCATAGATCACTGACCCACATCAGGGCCTGAGGGGCGAAAATGTAATAGTAATACAAATTATAATAATAATAATAATTATAATAATACCTGTAATTATTCATAGTAAATAAAAATTTTAATTAAAAAATACACCAAAATAAAACAATAATGATAACAATAATACTGTATTAATAAAATAATAATAATAATAATAAAGAAATACAAGAATGAAAAAAAGATAAAAGGTGAGTAACATGACCTAGACCTACCGTATATCTCGGCTTATAAGACGGAATTTGAACATTAAAAAAATCTGCCCAAAGTTAGGGGGTTATCTTAAGCACCAGGTATAAAATTCTTACCTCTTAAATATTGTGGTTTAGTGTGTCAAGAGTGGTGATGGAAACATCGTAAGCCACTCACAAGGTCCTACCACTAATTATTTTATATTGAAACTTACGTTTGGCAAGCTGGATTCAAATTAAGATTACTGGTATATTAAAATAATAAAACTGTATTATAAACCTGTCTAACATACCGTAAAAGAACATTATACCCCTGTAATAAGCACAGCTATCATCACACACCCCTCCCCACGCCCCCCCCCCCATTTACCAGTGAGGAGACAAGAAAGGGAAAGTGACCGCGAGATTGGGCTATTTTTAGCCGTGGAGGTGGTCAGTAATGCATATCGGTATATTTACTGATAATAATACTTATCTCCTATAAATAATTAATTTAAAATTTTTTTTTTTTTACAAGGAATATTCAGTAAATGACTGCGTTAATTCTTGAAACTACCGACAGTTAAATACAGACGCTTAAGTGACGTCACTAGTGTTTACACTACACCAGCTGGTAACATTTGATGCCATTACTTGAAGTGAATTGGCCTTATTTTAAGTAACTAACCATAAATAAATACAAAAAGTAAAAAAAAGATCAAAAGTGAGAAATAATATACTGTATGTATGTTGTGTTGTCAAAGTAAGAGGAGAAATTGAAACTGCAATTGTGTGTAAAGAGGCAGAAAGTCAGGTCAGGCTGAACCTGGGACTTGGTCACAATTTTCGTGATGCCATATGGCAGCAGGGTCTACCATTAGACAACACATTATGCTTCCAATATCTTCCCAGGCAGTAGTATCTACCTGTTTGGTAGCTGCCTACTACCTACACAATTTTTAGTAATATTACTTTGATACATGATAAATTAGACAAACAATGAAAATAAACATCAAATTTAATTACCAAGAAGCTTCCCATTGACAGCTGTAAGAGGGGGAGATGGGCTATTTTTATCCCGTCTTTGTGTCTGAAGTGGCCAGTAATACCATATATTTACTGATCACAATACTTATCTCCTATAAATAATTAATTTAAAATTTATTTTTTACATAGAATATTCAGTAAATGACTTTTAAATAAATAAACAAATAATTCGGTAAATCTATTTCAAACAAATGTTATTTACCAAGACCCTTCCCTCTGGCTCAGGGTGAGATGGAGGGAGATAAAGAAGGCTATTTATAGCCCGTCTTTGTGTCTAAAGTGACCAGTACCCTAATGCACCATAAATAATTCATTTAACATTTATTTTTTGTACATATATTTTGTTGTATATATGTATATATACAGTATTACCCCGCCTAACGCGGTTTCACTTAACGCGTTTTTTCATATACGCGGTGCCTCGCCAGAGCTGAACTTTCACTTAACACGGATTTTTTCCACATATACGCGGTGAGTGTCCGGCTCGAGACACTATTTTTAGATTTGCCCCACCCGCCACCCTGCCTGACTGCCTGTTTTAGCTCATAAAATTCATACAAATTACCCGGCCAGAATATAATTTACATTGCTGGAATTCTTATAATTTGGTGATCATTTTGAATATAAACATCATATATTTTGCATTAGACATACAAATTTTAGATAAAATGTTTTCTCTGAGTAAATATGTTATCTTTTGTGCAAAATATATGACATTTATATTCAAAATATTCCTGGTCTTACAAGGAATCCAGCAATGTCAATTATATTATCCTAACTTTAGTTTGAGGTATTATTTATGACTAAAAAGTTAAATACGTATTCTGGTTTTCCCACACATCTCCTTGGGACGGTTGGTGGGGGGGAGGGAGGGACCGACCGACCATCTGTTACCCTGTGAAGAATATTTTTTTTTTTTATTAACTGAAGATATTTGTTTTAGCTCATAAAATTCATGCAAATTACCCGGTCAGAATATAATTTACATTGCTGGAATTCTTATAATTTGGTGATCATTTTGAATATAAACATCATATAATTTGCATTAGACATACAAATTTTAGATAAAATGTTTAATCTGAGTAAATATGTTATCTTTCAAGCAAAATATATGACATTTATATTCAAAATATTCCTGGTCTTACAAGGAATCCAGCAATGTCAATTATATTATCCTAACTTTAATCTGAGGTATTATTTAATACAAAATGTTAAAATTTATTTTTTTCACCCACTCTTCTCTTGACGGGAGTAGTGGTGAGGGTTGGGGGGGAGGGTTGGGACTGACTGCGCGGTTGGAAGAGGGGGAAGGCAAGGTGGGGTACTTTGATTGACAGATAGTGTCGTGAAGAATATTTTTTTTTTTATTAACTGAAGATATTTGTTTTAGCTCATAAAATTCATACAAATTACCCGGTCAGAATATAATTTACATTGCTGGAATTCTTATAATTTGGTGATCATTTTGAATATAAACATCATATATTTTGCATTAGACATACAAATTTTAGATAAAGTGTTTAATCTGAGTAAATATGTTATCTTTAGTGCAAAATATATGACATTTATATTCAAAATATTCCTGGTCTTACAAGGAATCCAGCAATGTCAATTGTATTATCCTAACTTTAGTTTGAGGTATTATTTATTAAAATTTAGTGGTTTTTCTCCAAAAATTTCTCAGAGGGGGAAGAGCCAGCAGTGTAGTGTGAGAAGAGTGGGAGGGAGTTGAGTCCATTATTTGAATGGACATTAACTTGACGACTCTATTTCTCTACTTCTCTTAAGTATTAATTGTGTGCATGTACCATCATAAAATTAAGATGTTATTTTTACTACAACATAGTTATGTGTCTTCAAAAAGTGGAGTTTGGGGGTCGGGCTGGTTGCTATTGGAATTAATCCCATATGTTCTGTTGTTCACTTAACGCGGATTTCACTTAACACGGAACCCTCTGGGTTCTATTGACCGCGTTAAGTGGGGTACAACTGTACTGTGTTGATGACACATGTTTGGCTATTGCTGTTCTTTTGTGAAAGTCAAAATTTTTGTGGCCATATTTAAAGCATGATTGCCAGGAAGCAACTAAATGTCGAGGTATGAATCCCACGAATGGGCGAATTGTTTTGTCTGTGACTGCAATGTTGCCAACAGTTAGCAATGTAGACACAACTCTGGTAAAAAAAATTACTACATTAATTGCAGATTTTTTTTTTTTTACTTACTCTCAAAAGTTAGAGAGAGGAGTTCCTTGATAATTATGTACATTTAGCTTATACAGGTGTCCCTCATGTAGCATCATTAATTCATTTAGCGTTAATTCACTTTAGCGATGAAAATTTTTCGACACCCTTTCTTGTTTAACATTAGATCAAAATTAAGTTTACCGATACCTTGACTCACTGGGAAGAGGAAAAAACTGGGGATTCTGTTCTCCAATTGCACATCTCTACTGTCACTTGTCTATGTTGACTCTACCTGTGTGCCTGTACTGTGAATTCTTTTGGAAAGCTGACAATATGATAAAGCATCATAAAAGTTTGAAATGCTGGAGCAATGAGCATACCACACATCAACTGGCGTGACTGGCACGCACTTGAATCTTGGCACGACTGACTCGTGGACTTGCTCCCCCATGCCAGAGTGGAATTGCCATTTGTGATATATTGTTAGACAAAAAAACTGATATACTTAACTAATATGTTTACATTGACTCAAGGGTGTAATTCAGAACTTGCTATGATATCTGAATACAGTGGTCCCTCGGTTAACGAGCACAATTCGTTCTAGAAGGTTGCTCGTTAACCGAAACCATTGTTTCAATGGGTTTTTGGGTAATTGGTTCCAGCTCACCGAAAATTGCTTAAAGTCAACAAAAGAGGTAGTAAAGTACACTTACTTTGAGGTGTGTATGTAGAAGGCTCCTGGATGATGATGATGATGATGATGGTAATTAGAATGGGGGTGGAGGAGAAGGGAGAAGAGAAGGCATTGGGGTGGAAGAGAAGTTACCCCATGGTGCCATTTCACCCATAAAATTTTAGTTCACTAGGTGTAATTCAAGATTATTTTCTTTTAATCAACACTGCACTGCATTATATATTGTCAAAATATAAAATATATTTAAAAATGACCAATAATTTGACTGGAAACACACAAAAAAAGCGTTTATGTTGAAGAGAGTCTGAAGCAAGACGTTACCTCCACTGAAAAGACACAGAGACTGACGCCTGTATGGTGTGTTGGCAGGGTGTTTGGCGCGCTAAAAACCAGTTTCCCTGAACTTAAATTGTGTTAAATATTTGTTAAAATTACTAAAAATTTTCATATAAGACTTTTAAAATTATTGAATAGTACAAACTTCTTGATATTTACTAAAATAGTAAGGAATTTAAGCCCTAGAACCGATTACCGTATTGGCAGACTAATATTACAGCTGGTGGGCAGCCAAATGCAGGCGAAAACACGTTGGGAAAAATTTGTAAGGAATTCGTTAATCGAGGGAATGCTCGTTAACCGAAGTTAAGAATCTTATGGAAGGTAATTTGTTCACCGAAATTTCGTTAACCGAGGGATCACTGTATCAGTAAATTACCTCAGAGCAACAGTGTATATTACTGTTAACAGAATGCATAATGTTGTTGCTACATGCAGCCGCCGGGGTTTGAGAGATGAGATGGGGTGAACGGGGGTTCCTTGAGAAACGCCAGTAACTCTGGTGCCCCGCTCACTTTTACACCTCCGTGTGTAGTGCAGGTGGTTGTGTGCACCACCTGGGGCACATTACCGACCCGGGGTACACGTACATTTGTCGATCTTTAGATCACAGTATACTAGGTACTGTTCACTGAACTTTCATTTTTGTAAATAAACTCACAAGTAGAAAACATGCAGAGTTATGATAGTAATGGTGGTACTGATGGTAATTTTAATTTAGGGTAATGTAGTAATGGTGATGGGGACTGGTTAGAGATGGTGCTAGAATGCCCAAAGAATTACGATAATATTTACGGGTATGTTTAAGGCTTTACTAAAATTTGTATCTGATAGTAAGCTGCATCCCTGTTTATCCCTCTTTTAGCGATAATATCGCTTAACATTAGGTTTTCAGGAACACAACCTCATAATTAAATGCAGGACACCTGTATTGAGAGGAATTGCAGTAATCTTGCTACTGACCAGTATGTCCTTAGAATGAAATGTATTGGATGTTTGTTTTTTAGATGCTTAATTATTTTACTGACAAGCATTTTTAATTGTCAATGAAAGAGGTCCTTCACTATCCATATTCTCATCTGATAATGAGTGGTTTCAGGCACTTGTCGGGTAACATTAAAGTCTCATAGATGCTTTATTGTCATTATACTCATCAGTCTGTAGTTTCTGGTGCATTTAAACCATCAACACAATGACCTGATCACAGGTAATTACACCATGTTAAGTGCTTTCTCAGCCATGATGTCAGGTTTGTTTTGATATCTGAATTAAGAATCACAGTTGTAAATCTACTCAGCCCTGTAATTATTCTTCACTCTGTGCTACAGAAACATATTAGTGAATAGTTCCACAGCATTCTTCTGTATGTATGTACTGTGACTGTTTTCATGTGCATTGCTACTTCATAAATTAAGTTGTGCTTAAAACTGTAAAGTCATTAAGAGTTGGCTTCACATGGAGAGGTACAGTACTGTGAATATATGAACACAAGCTGCATCAAATACCTCCATTTTTATACAGAAAGAAAACAAAAGAGATGAAACATAAAAAGAAGAGTGCTAAGTGACCTGTTAAATTACCGGTAAAGTTAAGTAAAGAAAAGTAAAGTACTACTGTACCTACTTTCAGAAATAGAACTTGACATTTTTGCCAAAATGTTAATATCATCAGTGTGTCTACCTACTTATAGCACAAATCAAATATCCATTGAGTTTCAACGAAATGTTTTACCAAAGAAGGAAATGGGTGAAAAACCTTTGTTTTATAAGAAATCTAGATAGTTGTACTGTACAGCCAAAGAATTATGTATATAGAACTTGTTCAGTACACGGTGTATATTAGAACAATATGATACTGTATGCTTAGAAGTGTCTAATTAGTGGTGTCAGCTTATGTAACTTATTAACTTAAGTACCCTGTAATAATAAAAATATTGAATACTCACATGTAGTTCTTAACCCATAAGCAAGGAAATATAGTGTAAAGGCTAGTGAGATAATGCTCGTGCATTTTGTAATAGCTTTACAGTTGTTTTTGCAATGTATTTGTTAGAATAGAAATATTGTTAGAATTGCTGGAAATAAAGAATAATAGAATGAACTTAAAAATACGAGACAAAAACATATACGTATATACAATAGAATGCATACATTTTAATTAGAATATTACAGAAACCCTTAACCTTCACAGTACAACACTCTACAAGTACAGCACTCTACATGTATAAACTTTTCACAAGGGTAAAAAACTGCTGATTAGTTTATGTCGGGCATGTGCAACCTTTCCTCAGTCATGGGCCGCAGTACGATTTCGGTATTTTTCTGTGGGCCCACCCACCAAATTTTATATCCTATCTAACCCAAAAGTAATGTTAATATTGTATGCAGTACAGTAATCCCCAAACCCGGAACTCTCCGATAGCCGGAATTGAAAATTCCGGCTTTGGGAACAATTTTCTGAGGGGTACATTTTCCAGAAAATTCCGAGAAATTTTCCCGATACACGGAAAATTCCAGGGATGGGAGAGTTTTTTCCAGGTTTGAGAGATGAAAATCAGGCGCATTTTCCGGAAAATCTGAGAAATTTTTTCCAGTACCCGGAAAATTCAGGGGATGAGGGATAGTTTTCCGGGTTTGAGAGAGTCGTCTCGCTATCCAGAGATCTCTCATTCCCGGAAGTGCTCTGCACCAATTGTTCCGGCTAACGGAAATATCACTGAATTAGCACAGACAGTGAAACAGTTTATCGTCACATTCCACCTTGCAGTATTTTCAGTTTACACTCAGTCTTTTTCCCATTTATGAAACAAATCCATCATCATAATATTTTAAGGAAAACGTTAATGTTTCTTGGCATTCAACAGAAGATGAGTGAAGCAGTTTTTTTTTTTTTTTTTTTTTTTTTTTTTTTTTTTTTTAGTGGGCACCCCCCCCCCCCCCCCCACATTCTTGTGCAAGGTGAAGCGCAGAAGCGTTTACAGTGCCCAACAGAGAAGCATGATAAGTTCATGCTTGCCTTTATGTCTCATGAGTTAAGGGCATAGAAGCCTGAAGAGTCAATGGTTTATGTCATCAAGTTATTGGAAGCTCCAACAACTTGTCCCTGAATACGAATTCCCAACTTTCGATTTACACCAGGTACCTACTTTACTGCTAGGTGAACAGGGACTAGTGGGAGCTAGGAAGTGTGTCCAAACAACTTCCATCCGCCCAGGAATCGAACCCGTGACATCTCGCTTGCGAAGGCAAGAGCGGTACCACTCTACCACCAGCACCCCCGAGAGTGAAGCAGTCTGTGAATACTGTACGTTGATTTTTCCTACAGTTACAGCATTTTTCTTATATATACAGCTATTCATCGACTTATGACATACTTGACCTACAACCACCCGGGCAGACAACCGCCTCAGTTGTACCAAAATTTTGTCAAATTACGTATTTTCGAGTCCCAACATTAGTGATTGCGCTGTGTACTGACAAAATTTTTGTTTGTTATTCACTTTAAAATGACTGGCATGCTTAAAAGTGGGAGTTTTGTGGTGCTGAGAAGAAAAAGAGACACATTTTAGATTTTCTATGTATTATTTAAGCATTTTCGACTTACGACCAATTCGACTTATGACCTGGATTTGGGTCTCTAACCCCGCCGTAAGTTGAGGAGCAACTGTATGTATGTATATGTATGTATGTATATATATATATATATATATATATATATATATATATATATATATATATATATATATATATATATATATATATATACACCAGCTGGATTCAGTAAAATGCTACTCCCACCACATAAGTGGCACGGGCAATCCCCATTGGGAGGTCCACGGCACCATCAGCTCAATGAACAGGCTTTGTGTGAAATATAACTAAGTCAAGGATTGCTTTTAGTGTCCTTGTGGTATGGTCGGTAACGTTCCCTGGTCACATGCATAAGGTCGAGGGTTCGAGTCCTGGCTGGTGAGGTCGTTGATATTTATACTGTACAGTTCGTCCCCGAATTACGTACATCCGAATTACGTACAAACGGCCGATACGTACATCGTTTCTGAAGTCTTTAATTGCAAAAATATTGTCTTAAAAGGGCGAGCAATTTTTAAATTTGGCGGGCGAGACAGCCTCACCGCGCCGCCACTATCACTGACCATGCAGACGACACGCTAGACGCACCAAAACAACAAGTGTGGTCATTGTGCATACAGTACTTCTCCTGTGAATTTCTGCCCTATTTTGTACACTTTACTCTGTGTGCAATGACTGGTGTAAAGCGTAAGAGTGGTGAAGCCAGTGGGAGTGCTACGAAACGTCAAGCAATCTCACTAGAGGTAAAAATGGACATAATAAAACTGCTTGAAAGTGGTGAAAAGTTGACCAATGTTGCCCGCAAATTTAACCTGAGTCGGTCAACTGTTAATACAATTGATAAGGGCAAAGAAAAGATCAAGGAACATGTGAAATCTGCGCGCCGGTCCCAGAGAGGACGGCGCTGTACAGGACGTTTGTTTACTCCAGGTCTCGCGCACAGCGATGGTTATTTCGTTCATCTTTTCGTTTTATCCATGGAGTAAATTTAAAAGTAGACTTCGAGAAAACATTCAGTTAAAACACAAGGATATTAAAAGTTTGAGTCAATAGTACAATTTGTAGTATGTTTAATACAACATCTCTACAGAAATGCATAAACATGAAATTAACGCATCGGCGACTTTTGCCGGTCGGAACAACGCATCGGCTACTTTTGCCGGTCGGAACTCACGTCGAGTGAGGTGTGAGTGCAGACCGTCCTGTGGCGCGCCGGTACCTGGTAAGGTTTTGACCCCTGTTGGTGTCTCAGTATGATTCAGGAGAAAGCCCTAAGTCTTTTCAACGACCTAAAGAAAGATCACCCTGATGATACTGTGACATTCAATGCTAGCAATGGGTGGTGTAACCGATTCAAGGTGCGAAATAAGCTGCATAATGTTCGAGTGACTGGTGAGGCGGCGAGTGCTGATTGGAAAACAGCACAGGATTTTCCAGATAACATTATAGGGTTGGGGGATTTTCGAGTTAAGTACATTTCGAGTTAAGTACAACCTTTTGGTCCCCATTATGTACGTAACTTGGGGACTTACTGTATACAGTATTACCCCGCTTTACGCGGTTTCACTTAACGTGATTTCTCATATACGCGGTGCCTCGCCAGAACCGAACTTTCACTTAACGCGGTTCATCTACTGATATACGCGGTGAAGTATAATATTTTTTTTTTATTTAGCTCATAAAATTCATACAATTTACCCGGCCAGAATATAATTTACATTGCTAGAATTCTTACAATTTGATGATCATTTTGAATATAAACATCATAGATTTTGAATTAGACATACAAATTTTAGATATAATGTTTACTCTGAGTAAATATGCTATCTTTTGTGCAAAATATATGACATTTATATTCAAAATATTCCTGGTCTTACAAGGAATCCAGCAATGTCAATTATATTATCCTAACTTTAGTTTGAGGTATTATTTATTACTAAAAAGGTAAATATTCTGGTTTTCCCACACATCTGGTAGGGAGGGTTGGTGGGGGGTGGGGGGAGGGAGGGACCAACCGACCATCTGGCACGGTGTGAAGAATGTGTTTTTTTTTATTAACTGAAGATATTTGTTTTAGCTCATAAAATTCATACAAATTACCCGGCCAGAATATAATTTACATTGCTGGAATTCTTGCAATTTGATGATCATTTTGAATATAAACATCATAGATTTTACATTAGACATACAAATTTCATATATAATGTTTACTCTGAGTAAATATGTTATCTTTTGTGCAAAATATATGACATTTATATTCAAAATATTCCTGATCTTACAAGGAATCCAGCAATGTCAATTATATTATCCTAACTTTAATCTGAGGTATTATTTAATACTAAATGTTAAAATCTAGTTTTTCACCCCACATTTCTCTTGTAGGGAGGGTTGGTGGGGGGTGGGGGGGAGGGTTGGGACGGACCGACCATCTGGCGCGGTTGGAAGAGGGGGGAGGCAAGGTGGGGTACTTTGATTGACAGATTGTGTCGTGAAGAATATTTTTTTTTATTATTAACTGAAGATATTTGTTTTAGCTCATAAAATTCATACAAATTACCCGGCCAGAATATAATTTACATTGCTGGAATTCTTACAATTTGATGATCATTTTGAAGATAAACATCATAGATTTTGCATTAGACATACAAATTTTAGATATAATGTTTACTCTGAGTAAATATGTTATCTTTAGTGCAAAATATATGACAATTATATTCAAAATATTCCTGGTCTTACAAGGAATCCAGCAATGTCAATTATATTATCCTAACTTTAATTTGAGGTATTATTTATTAAAATCTAGTGGTTTTCCCCCCAAAATTTCTCAGAGAGGGAAGAGCCAGCAGTGTAGTGTGAGAAGAGGGGGAGGGAGTTGAGTCCATTATTTGAATGGACATTAACTTGGCGACTGTATTTCTCTATTTCTCTTAAGTATTAATCGTGTGCATGTACCATCATAAAATTAAGATGTTATTTTTACTAGAACATAGGTATTGTGTCGGAAAAAGTAGAGTTTGGGGGTCGGGCCAGTCTCTATTGGAATTAATCCCATATGTTCTGTTGTTCCATTTACGCGGATTTCACTTAATGGTGTACCCTGTGGGTTCAATTGACCGCGTAAATCGGGGTACTACTGTATATAAGAAAAATGCTGTAACTGTAGGAAAAATCAACATATGGCAACTGATGCGACCGCCCTGGGCCCAGGGTCCCGCGGCCCTTACCTCACCCAACAACAGATTTAGTGACACTGTTAAGCTGACCTCACCTTACCACCCAGATTCAGGATTAGTGATCAGCACAGTTAGTTAATGCATCTGCTGACATGAGGTCAAACGTAAGATTAAGCCACCCCATTTACCACCCAGACTGAGAACAATGTCATTCTTTACTGTGCTCTGTAGAAGAAAAGTGAGGACGTTGACAGCAGTCGCCTGTCAGTGTTGCCGTAATTCTGAATCTTCAGTTGTTCGTGATTTGTTTTGTGAAATTGTTGATATACATTATTTTACTCTCGCACTCCGCCCTCGTTTTTTATTATACCATGGCCAGCAAGGATAGAGACAGATACAGAAAATACATCTCGGGTGCAGAGAAAAGGCAGAAAAAAAGGAAGAGAAAAAATCCCAATGTCAATGAAAAGTTCCCTAGAGAAATATGATCTTTCAAAACACCAGAAACTAGTGCAAAAAAGGACCTGAGCGACTGTGATGGTGATAGTGTGGGTCATAATCAAGCTGAAGAAGAGGAGAGTACTGAAAAAAATACTAAGCCTTTTAAAATGGACCGTTCTACCTATGCTAACGGTCATGCTGATGAAGACCTATGTGATCCAGCTAACTGACCACATTTACAAGACACTACGACAATTGATATTTTGGTAGAAAAGGGACCTGTTAAGGTATCTAGTAAAATTATATGTTTCCAAAAAAAGGCGAAAACCAACACTTTTCAGATGACTTTTACATGGGAAGATTTCCAAATGGGGAAATATATGAAAGATGTTATAACATAGGAAACTACATAATACTTGGCATAGTAATACATAGTAGTATGATTTGGGGAGTAACAATATGTATATTACAGTGTGGGGTATGGGATGTTTGGGTTCGCACTCAGGATGGGATGGAGAAAGGAAACTCACAATGTGCTCTCTGTATACATGTTGTATTGGATGTACAATGCAGCTTGGTGCTGGGAAGGCAGCATGGTTACAAGCGTGATGTAGAGAGAGCTGGTTGGTGAGGATGCTCAGAGGAGGACAGCTTGTGGGTCGCCATGCTCGCCGGCGGGAGCGAGGACCGCCAGGCAGGCGGAGGAGGAGGAGGTGTTGCTGGCTGGTTGGTGTAGATAGAAAGAGCGAGATCACCACGAGGTCAGGTCTTAAATAGCGGGGGTTGGTGTGGCTTAGTAGTTGACCCCCGCTCCGTGGGCGGCGCTGGTTGACCTAGACCACGAGGCATACACTGGGGAATTTGTGGGATCTGCTACGCAGCGACAAACAGCGTTTGTAGCGGAGAAATCCACTATAACAGTATGTATGCATATAATTATAAAAATTTTAATAAATTTTACCCTTCTCTTTTATATATATATATATATATATATATATATATAATATATATATATATATATATATATATATATATATATATATATATATATATATATATATATATATATGCTGATAACCACAAGGAAAGAAGAAAACACGAAGTTCCCAAGCGCTTTCGTGTAATTCACATCTTCAGGGGTGAGTACAGACTAGTCTGTACTCACCCCTGAAGATGTGAATTACACGAAAGCGCACCTACAGTGATTTACTTGCATATATATATATATATATATATATATATATATATATATATATATATATATATATATATATATATATACAGTGGGGTATGCTATAACGAACGGATCCTACTACGAATATTCCTATAACGAACGGTTTTACCTATAAAATTGAGAATGCTATAATGAACGAAACTCCTACAACGAACATTATTTAAATTTTTTTTTTTTCTAATTTATTGTTTTTTTATTACAAATATTAATGATATTCTTTATTTCAGGGGTTTGGATGCATATTTATGCACTTTTTTACAATTTTTACAATTTTATATTATATTTTTCAGTGTTCAGTGGTTGTATTTGGGTGCCTGGAACGGATTAATCCTATAACGAACGAATGCTATAACGAACAAGGTTCTAGAACCAATTAGATTCGTTATAGCATACCCCACTGTATATATATATATATATATATATATATATATATATATATATATATATATATATATATATATATATATATATATATATATATATATATATATATATGTTATTGTATTTCCGCACCCGACATTCCTATGACCATATTCGAATAAGACGTCTAACTATTAGATAATTATCTTCTATTACATTACCATCGCAAATGTATAATAACGGAGATAGCGTAACCAAAATTTTCTCTATTTTCTTCCATTAATTTTCCGCCATTATTGCCTACCTCACCTCCCACACTGCGTGTCTCCTTCATAAATCATCACGCGCATGCATTCCCGTACACGTCACGTGGCCAATCAAAAGCGGGTTTTTTTTGCAGCCAATTAAAATGATTTGTGGTTTAATTCACGGTATTTTTGGCCCAATCAAATTCGATTTTTGTTTTGAGTCTCTATTTTGAAATTCAAATTCATTTCCGACCATGGAAGTCTGCTATGGGTGTCACTTCAATTATATGGAGGTGATTGCGAGTTTGGGGGGGAGGGGAACGAAGAAACTATAGCATTTTTTCGATCTCATGGTGTTCTCCCGAGCTCAGTAAAGTGTCCTAAGTGTAAGAACGAATGTAAATATCGTCAAGACCAACATATGTGGCATTGTTGTAATTCCAACGATGAACGAGAACCAGGCCAATAAGGTAAGAAATAAGTGATTCCATCATATGGTGAGAGTCAGGTTCGGTCAGGTCAGGTTTATGATTTTCTAGTGTTTTTTTGTGTATTTTGTATTCGCTTAGCCATTATTATTTTTCGGAAAACGCCCCGCCAAAAAAAATCGATAAAAAACCCCGGCCAATTTCCGACGGAAATGAAGGTCATAACCGATTTAAACACATGAATATACTAGAAAAATTTATTTTTTACTTTCTCACAGAGTTGGGTGCACTTATACAAATTTACCTATATATATATATATATATAATCAATCAACGACCTCACCAGCAAGGACTCGAACCCTCGACCTACTGGGTGTGACTAGGGAACGCTTACCGGCTAGGCCACAAGGACACTAAAAGCAGTTCTAGACTCTGTTATATTTCACACAAAGCCTGTTCATCGAGCTGATGGCGCCGTGAACCTCATTGGGAAACTGCCCGTGCCTCGTATGTGGTGTCAGTAGCATTTTACCGAATCCAGCTGGTATGAAACGCGAGATACATATATATACTTCATTTTTAGTCCATATAACACGCGGACTTTGAACATACAATCAACGACCTCACCAGCAAGGACTCGAACCCTCGACCTACTGGGTGTGACTAGGGAACGCTTACCAGCTAGGCCACAAGGACACTAAAAGCAGTTCTAGACTCTGTTATATTTCACACAAAGCCTGTTCATCGAGCTGATGGCGCCGTGATCCTCATTGGGAAACTGCCCGTGCCTCGTATGTGGTGTCAGTAGCATTTTACCGAATCCAGCTGGTATGAAACGCGAGGTACATATATATATATATATAATATATATATATATATATATATATATAATATATATATATATATATATATATATATATATATATATATATGCAAGTAAATCACTGTAGGTGCGCGTGATCTAGGTATATGCTGATAACCACAAGGAAAGAAGAAAACACGAAGTTCCCAAGCGCTTTCGTGTAATTCACATCTGAAGATGTGAATTACACGAAAGCGCTTGGGAATTTCGTGTTTTCTTCTTTCCTTGTGGTTATCAGCATATATATATATATATATATATATATATATATATATATATATATATATATATATATATATATATATATAATTATAACAGATATGTAAGATAGACAGATAGCATTTGCAAATTAAACATCTAGTTTAAGTCAATACACATAATGGATAAGTGGGAACAGGGTTACTACCACAAATCAATGTATGTCACTTGCATCCATGAATGAAAAACGGGAGAACATGCCGCGAATGATCCCAGTAGATGGTTAGTGACTCATACGTCTGGCAGAGCTGTTCTGTTCGCCATTGAGGGATATTCACGGGCCGAACCTATGATCCCTTGGAGGAAGTCCCGAGGGCGTATGATTACCACTATTGAGGTTACGGCGGCTTGCCAACGTTCTGCTCCACCGGCCACTACATCTTAACTCCCGCTCATATCTCAGGCATTCTCCTTTAATCAGCGTATCAACTTTTAAATAAACATACCCGTTGGTGACGAAGTTCAAGGTCGTGGGGAAAAGTAAATATTACCGGGACAATTAAATAAAAGATTTAATCAAAGAAATATTTTTATTTTGTTTATTTTCTTCTAATCTTTACTTTCATGAAATTTATTTCACCAGAAACTTTAACCAGGTAGGCCTACCTCGTTCCTTTTCGAGAACTTAGCAGCTATTGACCTACTAAGCCCAACTACCTCATATTCGGGTCCCTGATAAGGTCCTCAAACGAACCGAGAAACATTATAACACTTAAGCATTCTACTCATTTTACCGCGTTAACGTACTTTTCAAAGTTCCGGTGCGGGCAACTCAAAGAGGTAAATTTTCTAATAACTAGAATCTAAGCGTAATTTCGACGTCATTAAGTATTTAATACCTAAAAGTTCTCCAAAGACTATTACAATATTTTGAAATTCCCTGTTACAGATAAGATTTGACTTGCACATTATCAAAAAACATCCCTAGGTCCTCATTCTGAAAGACTCTTATACTGAATTTTGCCCCTAAATGGATGGTTGATGAAACATCTAACTGGCTCTCATGAGTGCAGGTTGCACTAAGGCTATACCACTACTGAATGTTTTCTCTTCTTATTCTTAGTTAGGGAAATAACAACACGGAAACTTTTTAGCGTCTGATCCCGATTCATAGACTGCTAATTTTGTCACGTGTTCCCACTATGAGCCACACCAACTGCCGCCGCCTTGAGCATCAACAGAGGGTGGCGGACGCTGTCAGGTGTCTTTCTCTTAGGATAAGATGACATATTTACACAAATAAATTTATACAAAACATACATTTTAGTGTGCTACAATACACACAATTCAGTAAAGCACATATTATTTAACATTGATACAATTCACTGCAAAGCTATAAAATATCACCGAGTTGTCGAGGTTACAGCATAAAACGCCTTTCACAACTCTCCTCTCATCACAAACACGTCAAATGAGCCACAATTAGTGATAAGTCACTCCAAAGGTTAATTCATTCATTAAAGAAGAATTATTTAGTAAAGGCCATCCTACACATTGGAAGAAAACGAGAAAGAAAAAGAGTGAGGACAGAGAGAACGAATGAAGAAGCGGAGCAGTGACAGGAAGTAATGGAGACAGAAAGAGCATATAAATGAGGTGTGAGACTCAAAAAGAAAGGAATAAAAGACAATAGTCCTATGAGGTAATAAGGATGGAGGGGAAGAAAACAAAAAGGAAAGTATTTATGGAGTCAAGACATGGTATTGAGAATAAGTTGGGGAGAGATGGAGAAGTGTGTGCATAGGGGGTGGTGTCAACATGTTAAAAAGCAGGAAGACAGTCCCAGTGAATATGCAAAATAAATTTACACATTCTCAAGAATACTAACGAGACAGGTAAGGACGGAACGTTACACACATTGTACCTGTAAAATAAGTCTTATGGAGGTCAATGCTGTAAATTCTTGCATTAATTCACTCTCAGTGTGAAGTGCGTCTTCCAGAACCATGCCTCAAAAACTGAGGGATCGGTTTCACGAATAACTGCCCTCGGCATAGTACCATCTTAATACATGTCATCTAACGTCAAAAGTAGTAGTATTTTAAAGTCACTGGGAAGATCATAGTTTTATATATATATATATATATATATATATATATATATATATATATATATATATATATATGCTTGACTCGTCGTTGGTAGTGGCGTTATCAGGAGGTCGTACGCACAGTCCAGCTGCTCACTGGCCGCGCCTCTCCTCCTAACAGTAAAATATCTCTTACGGTTTTAATGAAGGAAATATCTGATTACCCATAAGATCTAAGCACAAGAGGCCAATGCCCAGATGTCGTGCAGGTTTCTTGTTAAGGGTCAGAGAGAACCTCCGCTAGATGGTGTCAGCAGCGGCACCACGCAGTCGACGTGGCCTTCTCACTGAGTGGTTCATGTTGTCTCTAGCACGGCGAAGCGTAAGAAAGTTGTACGATGCACAGATCAGACTTAAAAGGGAAATAAAAGAGAACACCAGAAATGAAGAGAGGGAGGTGATAATGTGGTATGGAGTGTCAGGCAGGGTGTGTTCTCGGACCAGGCGTCAGGTGACTAGTATGCGGATGTGTGGCTGCTGACATTCCTATGTGTGCTACGGACAGTCTGTAGGAGGGGCCTGTAGAGGACTGCTAACGGAGTCTCAACTACATATGCAAATGTAGGTCGGGAAGAGTTTTTCCTACATGGCTAACAGAACAAGCGTCTCTGTGAGTTTAACTTTGTCAATAAAATGATGGGTGGCAGAGTAAAACACTGGGGTCTGATAGTAATAACCTTATTTGGCTGCGGCTGGTCAAGATTGCATGCCGGAGAGTGAGAGCTGTAACTATTCTTGGATATATATACATAGTAAATAAGGTTCAGATAAATTTGTGTGATATTCAAACGCTGAGTGTATATTGATGACAGTAATTAGGTCCATGAATTCCACACAGCCAGCTTATATCTCATCAACACAGCTTATCGGTGAATCCGCAGGTTTTAACTCCGTCCCTCCCTGAGGTCTGTAAAACCTCTATACTACAGTACAGTATTTGAAAGAACTTGAGTCATGAAGGGGAGACGCCACGTATTTTTTCTCCAGTTTAATATCTAACTTACCTACAACTGTCAGAAACACTTAACTTACAATAAGATTAGGTGGTGAACGTCATGTCAACAATTTCCTTAACTGTTACAGACAGATACTGTTCGGAGACCCACACCACTACTATACAAACTTGCAGGCAGCATTATGATCATGTTTGGTAATACTGCACCAGGTGGAGCTGGTAGTGAGCACTAGACCAGCTTTCCCTTCTTCCAGGATAAACCCGCCCCTCATTCTGTACCTGGAGACACAACTCACAGTGACGTCACTGACTCTAAACCCTCCCCTCCCCCTCACAATTGATTCTGAGAATGGGTCGCCCCGGATGTTATACTTTCCCTCAATGAGAATAGCATGGTACACCTGGTGACAGGAAGAGAAGTAATACGGCGTGACGTAGACGAGGAGTGGAGAGGCAAAATGCTGATCCGTGCCCTCTGGGGGCCCGGGTCACTGCCCCTGCTGGACATATCTAGACTAGAGGCTGGTCGTAAACCCGTAATAACTCAGCCATTTCTTCTAGGTTTCAACTGAGACGCCTTAACTTGTGGTACAGTTGCTCAAAAAACTATTTTTACTGGGGGTAGGGGGGGGGGGGAGGCAATGAATTTCAGAATGAACACTGTAACTCCCAGTTTTTTGAGCGACTGTATGTTCTATGTATATCACCCCTTGCTATGTCATGAACAAAATATGAGGAGAAAAGCGTCAAAGCACTCGGTCACGATTGTGTCCAAATTTCAGCTTTCCAGTTAAAAAAGTGCCTGAGATATAGCTCGGACAAAAATATAAGAAGGCAAACAAAAACATATAAAAAACGGAACAACCACTGAGTACCTCACTTTCCTATGCACTTTCCGCGGCACCTAGAGATAAAATGGTGAAGGGGGGCTGTGTTCAATAATAAAATATCAAACGGTTAATATCTCAAACACATATCATTGACTCAAATATATGATACCTGTTAAGGACAGCTCGTACCTCACATGGGGTCCAGTAGTCTTACAATGATAATTTTAAACACAATATATAGCGGGAGAATTAACAGCAATGTGACTCACAGTAGCGATGGGTGGTGAAATATTGTTAAGAGATAATATAAATGTAAACTTCCTGAGTTGGTAAGTCGAAGCCTAATTACGACTACGAATACAAGCCGACTGAGGCAAGTTAAAGGGTGGAAATGAACCTTTCCACGAGAATAATGTTTAAGAGGTTGACGAGAACACAGGCTGCTGAGATCAACAAGAGAAACTGTCAAAATGCATTCCTCTGGAGAAACTAAACAGATTTATTTGTTTGAAAAAATTATTAGACCACTGAGTACACCAAACCATCCGTGACTTATGGGTGAAACTTAAATTTTATGTTTATTTAACTAGAATAATAAAGATACATAGTAAACCACATCAGGGAGGTACTACCGCCTGGGAAGATATTGGAAGCATAATGTGTTGTCTAATGGTAGACTCTGCTGCCATATGGCATCACAAAAATTGTGACCGAGTCCCAGGTTGCTGATCTGACTTTCTGCCTCATTTACACACAATTGCAGGGTCTCAATTGTTTCTCTTACTTTGACAACACAACGTACATAATGTATATCGTTTCTCATTCTTGATTTATTTTTTAATTTTTGTAATTATTTATGTTTGTTATTGTTTTTGTTATTTTATTTTTATTATTAATCTTTATTAATTATAATAGTTATTATTATTATTATTATTTTTATTATATTTTCGCCCGCCCCCCCCCCCCCCCCAGGCCCTGATGTGGGTCAGTGACCTGTGCCCGGGTGGGCTAATCCCCGTAAAAAAGAATGACGTAGACACCCCATTATATAAATAAGTCTGTGATGATGAGAATATCAGATCTACGATTAAAGTAAAGGATATTATTGCCAGTGTTAAGTAGCCTATATGGGTAAGGATGAAACTAGCCAGACCACATAACACCGGTCAACACAAGTTTTCTGGCACAAGGTTTTTAAACGGATTTTAAGTAAATTTGGGGTGCAGAATCCAAATATGACTTTGTTTTTTGTCTATCACATTAGGTTTTTGAGATATACCATATTGCACTTTTGCTGGGAAACGTAAACTTTTGGATCAAAATTGACGGTTTAAACATGTATACATAAATTTTTTCAGCATTATAATTTGTATTTTTCTATAACCAAAAATTGTTAATATCAAATTGGAAAGTTAATGCACATATAATGTTTAAATGTAACATTGAAGGGTGAAAAAAAACAATTAATGTACGGTAGAAATAGTGCAAGTATTAAGATCAAGTTACAGTTACATAAACTTCCTCTTTTTGGCCGATCTCTTATGTACAGCTTCTGGAATGTCTCTCATCAAACTCCAGCAGTAGTCCGCCATCATGTTCGAGTCCCATCGACCTTGGTAACGTTTTTCCATTACTTTAATGTCTTGATGAAAGCGCTCCCCTTGCTCCTCGCTCACTTCTCCCAGATTTTCTGGAAACTCGTCCAAGTGACTGTGTAAGTAGTGAACCTTGATACTCATTCTGCATCCAAGTGCTTGTAAACTCAAGAGCAGCTCTTCCACAATTTCTTGATAGTTGTCCGCTTTCTTGTTCCCTAAGAAGTTCCGCACCACATTAGAGAAAGCATTCCAAGTTCTTGCCTGTGCCTCAGTCATTGTTGCAAGGAAGTGTGGCTCTCTGGTCATATGAATGAAAGTACTTCCGCAGTTGCTCTTCTCTTTTGCGATAAAAGGAGACACTTGTGCCAGGTTTTAAGAGTCGTTTCTCTTGAAGCCTGGAAGCTAACAATTCAGCAGACTGTTTTGGCAAATTTAGATCTCTGACCAGATCATTCAATTCTGACTGAGTAAACAACGTTGGCTTTTCACAATCTTCACCAGATGGCTTGAAAAGATCAGTCTCTTCATCTTCATCAGTAGAAACAGGTGAATTCCGGTCTATATCCTCAATCTCTGGCAGCTCAGTAAATTCTGGCACAGGTATTTCTTCACTGTGGGGAACTGGTCGTATGGCTGATGGGATATTTGGGTATTGCAGGTATTGTTTGTTTTTCTTATTGAAACCTTTAACATTGACGAGGCAGAAGTAGCAGTTATCTGAATGATTCGTTGGTTCTCTCCAAACCATAGGCACGCCAAACTGAAGTCTAGCATTCTTTCTTTGAGACCAGGATCGCAAAGTTTCCAGGCAGGTTTTGCACACTTTGTGAGGAGCCCAACTTTTGTCCTGGTCTCCAAGTGGTACTTTAAAGTAAGCGAGGTATACTCTCTTCACAAAACTGGTGATGTTGCGCCTTTGACTTTTCAAAGTAAAGCTTCCACAGATGTAGCAGAATATATCTGGGTCATTGCAGCAATTCTGTCTTTGGGATGTTGAAGCCATTGCCAGGTTATCAGTTTTCACCTGAAAATGATAAAAAAGAGGAGTTAGATTTATTACAAGTTCAAAATAACTATGTTATATAAATTAACCACCACAATTTTTAGACACGAACCTGCAAAAAACTCTGTAAACGGAATTTTTGGTGAAATCCATCAAGATAGGTGTTACGAGTTGGGGATTTAGAATATAGTTATACGTCTACCCAGATCCCAACAGGTAACAACAAAAAAAAACAAAGACAATCGGACTAAAAAAAGGGTAGACAAAGGATGCGAGTTTTCGTTGTATATAATAAAGTACCATAAATTCCTTAACAAAATATTCAGCTTATAAACTACCCTTAACCAAACTTAACCTAAACACGAACAGTATATACATAGTAATAAAACATAGAACAATAGTGAAGCAATGTGGAGGAGGGAGAGGCAATACAAGATTACAAATACTTAAGTGAGGAGCTGAGATGGCTGACGGGCAAGGCTGAGTATGGTAGAAGACGGTAAATAGTCACTGTGCCGTAGGTTTCCAGGATAGGTGATCCTGTGGTCGCTTCCCAGAGTGAAGTCTCCTCTCCTCGAATTGGAGCTGACAAAGTAGACTGAGGCGGAAGTGACGCAACAACCAGGATATGGAGAAGGGAAACCCGGGAGTGGTAACTAAGACGAGCCATACTCGTGTTTCGTCCCTAGATGGCGTTGCTCGTGGTGCTGGGTAGGTAGATGAAGACAATCGGTGGAGGGGTTCGTAACACACCCCCCCTCCAAAGACCTTCGTAGCGCGGGCGCGAAGGAGGTGATCACCTGGTGCGTCTGGAGAGTAGCTGCTACATTTCCACTGGAGCTCGGGATAAGGAGTCTGCAATCAGGTTTTCCACCCCCTTTATGTGCCGGACTTGTAGATTATACGGCTGGGTGAGGAGAGCCCAGCGGAGGATTCGCTGGTTGGAGGTCTTGTTGGTTTGGATGAACGTGAGTGGGTTATGGTCGGTGAAGACCAGGGTTGTTTGTGGGCAAGACTGGAGGTAACATTCAAACTTCTTTATTGCCAACACCAGAGCCAGGGCCTCCTTCTCTATGGTCGAGTAGTTGGTCTGATGTTTTTTCAACTTGGCGGAGTAATATGCCACAGGGTGAAGGACATCAGTGGTTGGGTCGGGTTGTAGGAGCACAGCCCCCACTCCGACACCACTAGCGTCGATTTGCAGATGGAAGGGCAAGGTGTAGTCAGGGGGGTGGACTACAGGCTTACAGGCAAGGAAGGCTTTGAGGCGGTGGAAAGACTGGTCGCACTTCTGGTTCCAGATGTAAGGGACCGCAGAACTGGTAAGGTCTGTGAGGGGTCCGGCCACGCTGGAGAAGTTACTGCAGAACCGACGGTAGTAGCCGCACATCCCCAGGAAGCGCATGAGTTCCTTCCTCGTCCTTGGAGTGGGGAAGGACAAGATGGCTTCAACGTTTGCGTCCTTGGGTCTCACCATACCATGCCCAACGATATGTCCCAGGTAAGTCACCGAGGCCCGGCCAAAAGCAGATTTAGCCAGGTTTATGGTGAATCCAGTCTCTTGCAGTCGTGCAAACAGTATCTCCAAACGCACCAGATGTTCGTCCCAGCTGTCCGACACCACCACCAGGTCATCCAGGTAGGCGAACGTCCCACCTAGGTCTTGAATAAGGTAGTTTATGGCCCTCTGGAATGTGGCCGGAGCATTAGAAAAGCCAAACGCCATAACCAAATATTGAAAAAGACCAAATGGAGTTATAAATGCCGAGATTATTTTTGCCCTATCCGTGAGTCCTACTTGATAATAGCCTTTCAACAGGTCTATGGTACTGATAAATTGGGCACAGCCTATGCTGTCTATTATATCTTCAATCAAAGGTAAAGGGTAGGAGTCAGAGACAGTGACCTGGTTCACTTTACGATAATCTGTACAGAAACGAAAGGTGCCATCGGGTTTTGGAATGAGAAGGCAAGGTGAAGCCCAGGGGGAGGTACTAGGCTCAGCTAAGTTATGCTTTAACAAAAAATCTACCTCCTTTTTCATAATCGATTTTTTTTGTGGACTTAGACGATATGCTGATTGCCTAATGGGTTGTACATCACCCGAGATTAGTTTAATATCATGTTTAAGTATATTGCAAAATCCTGGGAGGTCTGATGTGACTTTAGGAAATGTTGATAATAACTTAGTGAGATCTTTTGCTTGAGATGGATTCAGAACAGAAAAATACTCATCCAAATTGTTGAGTATGTGACTGTTAGCAGGGTTCTCTTTAGGTAGGGGGAAGTCTAAATTCTCCAATAGGTCCATGTCATCTGTCTCCGGCCCTGACAAAACCGTATGCAATACAGGTAGGCTTACAGCCTCGGGGATGTCTTCCTCTGACTGCCTGGAATGGTAAAGTTTCATGAGATTAATGTGAACAAGTTGTGAATCTTTTCTGCGATCAGGAGTATGGACTATATAGTTGAGAGGAGATAGTTTATTAGCATTGATTTGAAAGTCTTGATGGAACCGTTCCAAGCAACCTTGGGACGGTGGGTGGTAAGCCGAAGATGTACAATGGTCCACACTGAGGTCTTTCATCACCTGTTTGAACAAAGATGGATCAGATTGTTGGGCTTTAATGAACTCGTCCTTAATAATGGTCTTATTAGACAGATCTTCCGTGGGTAGGAAGATATTGGAGGTGGTTTTAGATGAAGAGGGCCCATTTCGCACACTCTGCGACCGGGTGACAGCACAAGATGGGAAAAGATGAGGAATAGTTTCTTTAAGGTCAGTGGTGGAGTTGACAGGTAAGGGAGAGTCGACTGTCTTTATGTTAGGAACCACTAGATCTCCTACCAAGTCATTACCCAATAATAAATGAATGCCGCACACAGGCATTGGGTCTTTCCTAATGGCTATTTGCACTTCCCCAGTAATCAAGGGACATTGGAGGTGCACTTTAGCTAAAGGATAGGAAGAATGGGACGAGAGATCTGAAATTAGAACACTCTCATTTGTAAATGCGGTAGATATATCAGGAATGACGTTAAACAGGAGGATAGATTGTGCTGCGCCCGTATCACGTAGTATACGAATAGGGAAAGAACGAGACCCTTCTATGATTGAAATTTTTCCCTCATAGGTGAATGAAGAGAAGAGATCCTGATGGGGCCTTGCCACATTGGCATTTGCTATTGGTTTGGATTTGGGATCCAGGAAACTACTTTTAGCAATTCGACACTTTGGGTGTTTACAATTCTGGATCGTATGGCCTGGGTTTTTACAGTAAGAACAAGTAAGCTTAGTTGCATCGGGGGGAGTAGGTGTGGGACCTTTCGACCTACCACTCACGTCCCCAAGGTTATCATCAGAGGAGGACCTAACAAGTCGGGAAGTACCACGTTCTCTACTGCCCAGTGACTCCACCAACAAAGCATACGCATCAGCCAGCTCAGCAGCACGCCCTAAATTAACCTCTCCACGCTCCTCCACATGCTTCAAGATGTGAAATGGTATCTTGCTTTTCCACTCCTCCAGGACTACCAAATTTAACAAATCCTGAAATGTGGAGGTCTCTGTAGCCTCTAACCACTTCTTAAAAAACCTAAGCTTTTCTTGAGCAAACTCAACAAATGTGTGTGAAAATGGTTTGGTTAGTTTACGAAACTTCTGCCGGTATCCATCTGGCGTGATAGCATAAGAGGTGAGGATATTCTTTTTTACGTTATCATAGTCATCAGTCTGGTCTAAACAGCAACGGGAACGAGGGGGACGGGGGAAAGAGGGGGGGAAAAGGAGAGAACACGGACGGACTCCCGCCTACTTTTCCTTACGGGCCGTTCCTAGGTCCGGCCCCGTGCTTAGTGACGTTGCATCGCCTTGCGCGGCATGGTGTTCCTCAGGCGCAGGAGAAGTCATGCGGGGGAGAACAGAAGCGTTATCTATATCAGGGCT
>CAUDMG010002435.1:307500-309912 GCA_958450375.1 Homarus gammarus | reverse complement strand
ACGAGCAAAGAACCAGTCACGGCGCGAGCGCAGCGTTGCCTTTTTTCCCTCCCTCTCTTTCCCTCTCCCTTTAGCTTTTCCTGTCCTCTCCCCCCTCCCTCATATGCCTCTCCCTTTCCCTCCCTCTCCCCCTTTCCCTTTGTCCTCTCCCTGCCCCCCCTCCTTCCTTCCTCCCTCTCGTTCCCCTCTTTGTCCTCTCCCTGCCCTCCCTCCTTCCTCCCTCTCCTTCCCCTCTTTGTCCTCTCCCTGCCCCCCCTTCTTCCTCCCTCTCGTTCCCCTCTTTGTCCTCTCCCTGCCCCCCTCCTTCCTCCCTCTCGTTCCCTCTTTGTCCTCTCCCTGCCCCCCCCTCCTTCCTCCCTCTCGTTCCCCTCTTTGTCCTCTCCCGGCCCCCCCCCTTCTTCCTCCCTCTCGTTCCCCTCTTTGTCCTCTCCCTGCCCCCCCCTCCTTCCTTCCTCTCCTTCTTCCCCTCCCTATCCTCCCCCCCTCCTTCCTCCCTCTCGTTCCCCTCTTTGTCCTCTCCCTGCCCCCCCCCTATTTCTTCCTCTCCCTCTCCTTCTATTTATCTATCATTTTGATCTTTATGAGGAAGATTCACTACAGGAAGATTCAATTATGAGAGATTCACTACAGGAAGATTCAATTATGAGGAAGATTCACTGCAGGAAGATTCAATTATGAGAAAGATTCACTACAGGAAGATTCAATTATGAGAAAGATTCACTACAGGAAGATTCAATTATGAGGAAGATTCACTACAGAACGATTCAATTATGAGAAAGATTCACTACAGGAAGATTCAATTATGAGAAAGATTCACTACAGGAAGATTCAATTATGAGAAAGATTCACTACAGGAAGATTCAATTATGAGGAAGATTCACTACAGAACGATTCAATTATGAGAAAGATTCACTACAGGAAGATTCACTACAGGAAGATTCACTACAGGAAGATTGAGGCCAGGAAACTCAGTAAGCCAGGCCATATGTCTCTCACAGGTCAGGTGAAGACTGTGTGTTAATATTCAGGGGTCGAGTGTGTTACCTGAGGGGGAGGGGGGGGGCCTCAGGTGACTGCTGGGTGGGAGTGACAGATAGATAGACAGATAGACAGACATGAAGATAGACAGACAAACAGACAGATTAAGAGAAACAGACATATAGACACTACAATATAAACACACACACACACACACAGGTATTGTCCTGGTGATGAACAATGGCAACTCTATCACCGTCCCTATTATCCATGACTGATCACCTCCATCTAGCCTCCGTGTCCTCCTTACCCACCCTACCCTCCCGTGTCCTCCTATGTAGTGGTGATGGTGTAGGAGACATATCCACCGTGTCCTCCTACCCCTCCCCCCCCCCCCCCAAGGAGTGGTGAGGGGTACCTGAGCTGTCATAGAAGATTGAGAGGCGAGGCAGACAGGTAGAGCCTAACACGTGCTGCTGCTCGTGTTTACCTTCCACTCTGCACACCTGTCGGGGAGGATGACTTCTCTCTGTCTGTCTATATGTCTGATTATCTGTGTGTGTGTGTGTGTGTGTGTGAATAATAATAATAATAATAATTAACGGTTTATTGAAAGAGCTTGGCAGCCAGAAGGCTGAAAATATACAGTTACATATTTGGGGAATGGGTTACGAATTACAAATAATATACAAGTAACATAAGTGACACAAATAAGACATATAATAACTAGATGGGGAAAAGCTCAAACTACAGTTCATTTCAACATAGTGACAGTGTAAGGAGCAGTGTTTACTGGGAGTGAATACACTGGTTTATTACAAGTTATTGATAACACAGGACAACAAATTTTTTATAATTCCCAGTTGCATGAGATTTCTTTACTGTTTCTTACCATTTTTGATCTGCTGATTTCATATTTGAAACCAGTTTTGTTCTGCATGCTCCAGTTTTCATGTAATTTGAGGTTTTACATTCTAGCCGTTTGCGGTCAAATTAATTAATTACACGATTATGGTATCAATAGGGAGATATAATTTTGTCTGTTTTTTCTTTCAGATTTGGTCATGGCTACAAAGAGAAATCAATGTGTGAACAAACCTGATGCCTTCTGTTATATTTGTGGATACTTCACGCTTATTCGTCAGAGGCGCAATATAACATCGTTTGTGAGGCGCGGCTATAAAGCGTACTTCGGACTTACTCTTGGCGACCAAGACAAAAAATGGGCTCCACATGCTGTGTGTCATAACTGCGAAGAAATGCTGCGTGACTGGACAAAAGGAAAACGTAAGGGCTTACCGTTCGGAATTCCCATGACCTGGCGAGAACCGAAGGACCACACAACTGACTGCTATTTTTGTCTGATCAATACGAAGGGTGTTGGCAAGAAAAACAGACATAAAATATCGTATCCTAGTATCCCTTCAGCAATTC
>CAUDMG010002435.1:255000-300000 GCA_958450375.1 Homarus gammarus | reverse complement strand
GTATTTGTTATGTTTTTTTGTGATTATTTAAGCATTTTTGTTATTATGTCTAAGTGTAAGAATGTTATAGATAGGTTAATGTAAGCAAGACATTATTTTACAGGTAGATGTGAGAGTTTATCTCAATTAAAACATCATTACTGTTGTGTTCTTAGATGAAACGACAGGAGTAGTATGATGTTTACACCTCAATAGCTCTATCCTTCCCTGTGTTTGAACTGTCGCGTCAAAACTGTGCCTCCGTTACAGCTTGAAGTTAATTAAGTCTTTTCTGGCGGAACTCTTGCGTTAAGGACGTCTCGCTATTTCTCTCGTTCGCTTTTGACTACGCGTTCTCTCTCTCTCTCTCTCTCTCTCTCTCTCTCCTGACTACGCTCAACTCTCCCTCATCCTCCCTCACCCTAACTACGCCCTTACTCCCTCACCCTGACTCACCCTGACTACTCTCTGTCCTTCGGGGTGGGTGAGTATTGAGCGTTGCTGGGAGACGATGTGAACTAGAAAATGTGATGAAAGGAGACATACAGCAAGAGAAAGAGACAAACGGAAAGAGGAATAGAGAAATAAACAGATAATAAGAGAAACGGACAGGGAAAGACACACACACACACACACACACACACACACACACACACACGAAAGGCCTTAATAGCTCTTGAAACAGAGATACACACGCACAATAATTGACCATAATCTAAATAACAAATTACAGTTAGTGAAATTGTTTGTTACAGCTCTGAACATTATAATTATTACATGATTACAGTAACTCATTTATGTGTATTATAAGTGATACATAGACGTTTATTGTATAATGCTACGTTATGTTACGTTAAATTTCTGCGTCAGTGTGTGTGTGTGTGTGTGTGTGTATGTGAGAGTCAGTGGTAGTTATTGTTTACGGGAATTAAATAAGAGATGTTAATGTTAAATAAATGACATTAAACAGAAGCTTCTAATAAATTGAACAACAAAACAAAACATAAATAAATTGAACAACAACGAAACAAATAAATAAATTGAACAACAACAAAACATAAAATATAAAGATAATAAAGACAACAGGTAGTTATTATGTACGAGTAAACAACATAACAATATAATGAGGACACGGGTAGTTAGCCTGTCTCTCACGCCAGGTGTTGTGTGTCGCCTCAAGACAGACAGACACAAGCGTGGTGTATGTATGGTGATGAATGATGGTAACAGTGTATGATGATGTATTGTAGTGTACTGTATTGTGGTGTAGTGTGGTGACGGTGTGGTGTACTGTAGTGGTGTAGTGTCGTGTACTGTATTGTGGTGTACTATAGTGGTGTAGTGTGGTGACAGTGTGGTGTAGTGTAGTGTGAGAACTAATCGTCCATACACTAAAGCTCAAGGGTTTGGGGGACAATTGGTTGGAGTTTGTTGTGTGGAATGGAATAGTTACTCCATTTCACCTCCTACGACACCTCAAGACTATACACACCAGGTTAAAGTGACTTAATGTAATCCAGTTCCTTAGTGTGAAATTATTTAAACATTTCTTGTGAATTTGTAAAAAAAAAAAATGTTTAGGAGAAAGAAAAAAGTTTTATATTAACATCACTATAAAAAAATATCCTTAAACCGTAAAAACTAAAACAGTAAATTAAGCTCATGGGTTTAATAAGACTAAAATAAAGACATAACAAACAAGAAAATATTAAAACAACGATAAAACTAAAACCAAAATTGTTAAAACGCTTAAAAAAAAGGTAAAAAAAACATGACAGTAATGATAGGAACAGACTTTGGGGGGGGGGGGGTTGTGTACTGGGCGAGGGAGGGGGGTGACGGAGGGAGGGGGTGACGGATGGAGGGGGGGTGACGGAGGGAGGGGGGTGACGGAGGGAGGGGGGATGGAGGTAGGGGGGTGACGGAGGGAGGGGGTGACGGATGGAGGGGGGGTGACGGAGGGAGGGGGGGTGACGGAGGGAGGGGGTGACGGAGGGAGGGGGGATGGAGGTAGGGGGGTGACGGAGGGAGGGGGGGTGACGGAGGGAGGGGGGTGACGGAGGGAGGGGGGATGGAGGTAGGGGGGTGACGGAGGGAGGGGGGTGACGGAGGGAGGGGGGTGGAGGTAGGGGGGTGACGGAGGGAGGGGGGGTGAGGGACGGGGGTGGGTGAGAGAGAGGAGGCAAGGGGAGTGAGGAAGCAGGGGGTGAGGAAGGAAGGGGGTCAGGGATGTGGGGTGACGAATAGAGGGGACAATAGGGAGGGAAATGGGTAAGGGAGAAGGGCTCAAGGGAGGGAGAGGGAAAAGGGAGGGGAGCGAAGGAGGAGAGGCCATAACCTACACCTTACTGGAGGGGTTTTGTATCACCTGGCCATTACATCGACCCTCAGTTCCTAGAAACGTGTGTGTGTGTGTGTGTGTGTTTTGATGGTGAGGGTTAGGCTAGTGAACCAGAGTTTAACCTTACTTAACCTAACCTAACCCCATTCACTGTAACCTAACCTCACTCACCGTAACCTAACCTAACCTAACCTCACTCACCGTAACCTAACCAAATGTACCACAAGCTAAGTAACCTAACCTGACCCGGATGAAGTAAGGTGACCCAGATAGTGGAGGAATTCTATAATGAAGCCACATTAACCGTGACTAAGGATTTACACACACACACACACACACATTTTCAACTCTAATTCCTGGGTAAACGAGGAACATAGTTACTGACTTTGTGTGGTCGTCCAGCTGATGTTAAACTCACAAGACGTTGGAAAGATTATTTGAGGGAAATGACGAGGAAAAAGTCTACAGGGAAAGTTACATAATTAAGTTAATCTAACCTACACTAACCTAACCTAATCTACTGCATCTTAACATAACCTAACGTAACCTACACTAACGTAACGTAATGTAACGTAACATAAACCAACACTAACCTAACCTAACCTACACTAACGTAAACCTAACCTAACCCAACGCCAGGGGGGAAGAATGAGTTACTTCTCCTTAATTAACTCCCACAAACTTCACCTCATATAAGAACATAAACCATAAACTTCCCCAAAAAATCATAAAACACATAATTAGTTTTTTTTTCTAATCATGTTATTAATGAAAAATAAAACCTCCTGCATAAACCGACCGATATTGCCTGATGAGAATACATTAGGGCTGTGTGTGCGTGTCTGTGTGTGCGTGTGTGTGCGTGTGTGTGCGTGTGTGTGTGTGCGTGCGTGTGTGTGTGTGTGTGTGTGTGCGTGCGTGTGTGTGTGTGCGTGTCTGTGTGTGCGTGTGTGTGTGTGTGTGCGTGTGTGTGTGCGTGTGTGTGTGTGTGTGTGAATCTATTATACATGTCATACTATTTCCTCACTTAAACACTACATAACATCAGCTATAGTATAATTGTAATGTAACTAATAATTTTTTTTTTTTGTATTTTTGAGTAATTATAATTGACTATTAACACTGTCATTGTCATTAATTAAGTTGAAACTGATAATAAATTTGATAAGCGTTACAGGATTACAACGAGTATATATTAAGGCGTTATTAAACCTTGTCTGCTGTACCGTATATCTCCTGAGGTCAGTGGCTGATTCAGGAAGGGTGCGGGGGTACGGGGGTGAGGAGTGGTACGAGTTAGAGGGGGGGGGGTTGAGGAGTGGTACGAGTTAGAGGGGGGTGCAGGGTAAGGGGGTGAGGAGTGGTACGGGTTAGAGGGGGGGGTGCAGGGTAGGGGGGTGAGGAGTGGTACGGGTTAGAGGGGGGGGTGCAGGGTAGGGGGGTGAGGAGTGGTACGGGTTAGAGGGGGTGCAGGGTAGGGGGGTGAGGAGTGGTACGGGTTAGAGGGGGGGGTGCAGGGTAGGGGGGTGAGGAGTGGTACGGGTTAGAGGGGGGGGTGCAGGGTAGGGGGGTGAGGAGTGGTACGGGTTAGAGGGGGGGTGCAGGGTAGGTGGGTGAGGAGTGGTACGGGTTAGAGGGGGGGGGCAGGGTAGGTGGGTGAGGAGTGGTACGGGTTAGAGGGGGGGTGCAGGGTAGGTGGGTGAGGAGTGGTACGGGTTAGAGGGGGGGGTGCAGGGTAGGGGGGTAACACTGTCTTTTAGAAGTGATTTTTTTTCTGGTAATAAAAGTAATCGTAATTGTAATCATTCACCTTTCTTAGTCAGGTGTAATTGTACCTGGTATTGTAATTACTTCTAAATAAAAAGATTAACCTAAGTTTTCATATAAATTTTTAGTTTTTATTAACCAAAATATTCAATAATTAAGTAAAAATTAAATACACCAGCATAATTCTGACAATAATATACCCATTGGCAGCTTAATAACGCACTGAGTATTATTATTAATTAACTTTACAACAGGTGATGAAAATACCTGGAGTGAGGAATATGTTTTGTAGTTAGAGAAACATAGTTATTGGCAGTATTTTATTTTCATAGTAGTGAATTAAGAGATGGTTAATAGAAGGTTTTAATTGTTACCTGTGTGTGTGTGTGTGTGTGTTTCTCTTTACCTGTGTGAGTTTGTCCTTACCTGTGTGAGTTTGTCCTTACTTGTGTGTGTGTGTTCTTACCTGTGTATGTATGTTCTTACCTATGTATGTTTGTCCTCTGTTTATATTTATCCTCCGTGTACGTTTATCCTCCCCGTGTACGTTTCTCCTCCCTGTGTACTCTTCAACCTTGTACACATCTCAAAAGTTAATACTCAGAGCTACCCCCTTGTGACTTCACCTGAGCCTGAGACCTTATTAACAGTCGAGTTTTTATTATAATCAAGGTAACTTATTTTACCTGAGATAATTAATTATTTTACTGACGACAACATAATACAGTAAAGAAAATGGTGGTGGTGGTGGTTTGATTGTCTTATTGTTAATATTGAGTGACTGGTTGTAGTTGTTGTTAAAGAGTAGGACTGTAACATAAATAATTTCCTTTATGAGTTAGAAGATGGATATTTATATTTTTATTATTTATTATTTTTTTTCTACGTATTTTAAATCTTATTATATATTTGTTGCTTTAATAATTTGTTGACATTAAAAAAATATATATATATAACTACAGCAAATTAAATAATAAGGAAAATCTACATCTATATCTATACGTGGTCTTGTTGCATACACTGGGTGGTCTTGTGTATACACTGGGTGGTCTTAACTTATACACTGGGTGGTCTTATGTATACACTGAGTGGTCTTAACTCTTACACTGGGTGGTCTTATGTATACACTGAGTGGTCTTAACTCTTACACTGGGTGGTCTTATGTATACACTGGGTGGTCTTATGTATACACTGAGTGGTCTTAACTCTTACACTGGGTGGTCTTATGTATACACTGAGTGGTCTTAACTCTTACACTGGGTGGTCTTGTGTATACACTGGGTGGTCTTATGTATACACTGAGTGGTCTTAACTCTTACACTGGGTGGTCTTGTTGTGTCAGTGCTGCGTCAGGTCGTTCGTGTACTGAATCCTGGCTGAGTCCGTCTTGTCGTCAACCCAAGCTAGAACGTAATTGGTGGGAACCTCTCGTGTTGGGGTCAGTGAAAGTTACCAAAAAAACGAGGAAGACTTTTATGAATATCGTGATTGTTCTTGGTAATTGGGAACACGAAATAAAAACACATTAAATTGCTCCTACAGGCCGCCGTTCGTGTTGTAAATCCTGCTCTAGATGTTCTTGTAAGTAATAAATCCGTCTTGAGCTAACTGATTTAAAACGTTCTTGTAGTGAAAAATACGATGAATCCGACTTGATAATAATTGTCAATCTCTTTCTAACGTTAAAGCTACAAAACTCTTTATCGTCCCTGACTCAGCCGACGGTCATTGCCTCCAGCTAATGGCAAACACTCGGGTTGCTGACCATACACCGGCTGTGGACTGAGGGTGGGAGGGTGGCTGTCATCATCAACGGCAGAGAAGCGCGTCAACAGAGAGGAAATGGCTTGGGAGTTCTCGAGGGAGTAACCTGATCTGTGGATATCGAGGACCTCTGTATGTGTTTGTCGTCGTCTCGGGTAACACAGACTCGCTCGACCTCGTAAAATATTATATGATGGGTCTTGTATCCCGTAAGAGAGGCTTCTGTGTTGACGGTAAAACTGTGCTTGTTGACGTGTTGTGGTCACCTGAGTTGGGATGTGTGTTGATGTTTGTGTTGGTGTGTGTGTGTCTGTGTCTTGGTGGTTCACTTGTGTTTCTACTTGATGCTAATATTATACTTATTTATTTTAGCACTACACCCTCTTTACAGTGAGCATTCTTCTCCCTCCTCCTCTTCTCCTTCCTCCTCTTCTTCCTCCTCTCCTCCTCTTCCTCCTTCTAGCGTATCTGAACCATCTACATTCTACACGAATACTTTACCTGCCGTTGTGGATACCTGAACAGCTGCTTACCAGGTGTTCAGGTCATTAAATACACCTGTATTCTTCCACGCCTTCCTTCCCCACACCTCCCACCCACATCTGCTGCCCTCCTTCACACCTGTCTCCTTCACACCTGCCTCCTCCACACCTGTAATCTTCCGCATCTGCACTCCTCCATACCTACTACCCTCCACAGCTGTTTCCTCCACACCTGCCTCCTGCACTTCTCCACACCTGCCTCCTGCACACCTGCACTTCTCCACACCTGTTCTCATAAGGCTCAGAATATTAAACGCTAAATCGGGGAAAATGAGAAAATTCTTTAAATATAATAGTTTTATGTGAGGTCGTTGAGTATGAGTGAAGATGCCGCGGTGTGTTGAGGCTCATAGTATAAGGCTCAGGGGTAGTATAAGGCTCAGGGGGTAATATAAGACGTTAGTATAAGACTCTGCAGGTAGTATAATATAAATAGATTAAGAAGCATTCCCATTGTTGGATTTCCATAATGGGGGGAGGGAGGGGGGGAACAAGGGACAGATTATATTCCCATTAAGAAGAAGAAGAAGAAGAACTGCAGGAATAAAACAAAGCGAAAAAAGTTGGCTAATTCCACATCAATGAGGCGCGTAAATCGTGTGAGAGTTAACAGTAGTTCCCCGGGGCGAGTGGGTACGGGTGGTGGCGAGGGCGAGTAGGTATGGGTATAGGTGCTGGTGAGGGCGAGTAGGTTACAGGTGGTGGCGAAGGCGAGTGGGTATAGGTGTTGGCGAGTAGGTTACAGGTGGTGGCGAGGGCGAGTAAGTACAGGTGTTGGCGAGGGCGAGGAGTGGTGTGATAAGGTGATGCATGTTTGATGGTGCTGGCTGGTGCGGGGCGATAGTTGTCGGCTTTAATGGTGGTGGTGGTGGTGGTGAATGTTACTTCATCTCCACCCACGACTACTACCACAATCTACCACCATTCGTTAGTTTCTGCAACCTATAACTACCACTACTACCACACCCACCACCATCTTCACGTTCACCCACTACCACCATCACCAACACCTCCACCCACGAGAGACAGACAGACAGACAAACCACACTGTGATCTACGCCTCTCATCACCCTCCACTTGACACCAAACAGCCCGCCAGCCTTACCAAATAACCCCACCCTCCCCCACCCCACCACTTGTTGAGGTAAAGGACAAATTATAATGCACCTCTGAATTACCTGTTGTGACGTAATGTTCACATGAAAACAAAATGTAGTCCATTATTTGGTGTAAAGTAATTATTATTGTTATTCAGTGACTAAACTTAATCCTGGGAATATGGAGAGTGTGTGTGTGTGTGTATTGATATAAGAGTCTCGTGAAACAAAATAGGGTTACTGTCTCTTCCTCTGCCCCCCTTAAAAGGAGAGCATCGTAGATATTGAAGCTCTAAACCTCTGAATTAAAGTACAGATGCGTTGAAGTGTATTGGAAAACCCATCATGGCTGCCAACTGTTCCACACTCTTTGTTTACCAGTGACTCTTGCTTCGCTCAGGCTGCCAAAAGTTGATGATCACCTTTCGTCCTACGCTTTCTTACTATATATTCCTCTCTTCTCACTTCTGCCATTCACTTCTCTCTTGTAAGTATCGTCTTTTTTTCCAGCCGACAATACTCAGGTCAGTTCGTCAGTCTCCACACTCTAGTAAATGAATCATTATCATTTTACTCTTGAAACCCGAGCTGACATCATCCTCCCGGCAGCCATATTGACGAAGTAAAAAATAAAGTACCGTTTTGGGGGTAATTCAAACCTCTAAACGTACAGTACTCAGGTATATCATTTAATAAAATTACTTCACTTTCTACCTATATCTTACACGAAAATAACAAATCAGAGCCGCAATGTTAAATAAAAAAAATAATAAAAAAATCTTACGTCTGGCAGCGGTGTTAAGTACAAGCATCCCCCCCCCCCCCCTCCGCCATGAAGAGCTGAATGAGACCGATTCTATTATTATTCTTTATCACAGCACTTTGCTTGATTGTCTGTGCTTGTTCTACTTAAAGTGTCGTGTTCATAATGGTGGAGGTGAGGTAGGGACGAGGGGGGAGGGGGGGATGTTAGCTGACACATGACAAATTCCCTATAAGTGAGGGTGGGCGGGGAGTCTGGCAGCGGTGGTCATCATTACACAGTGGCGCCAAGTTTGTGTTACTGTGGTGGCGAATACTTGTACTACAGGTATACTGGGAGGCATGTTGGTGAGAGAAAGACAGAGACGATGAGAAAGAGAGAGATTGAGAGAAAAAGAAACAGTGAGACAAATATATCCTACCCTACCCTCCCCTCCCCTCCCCTCCCCTACTCTCCCCTACCCATCATCCCCCACCTCCCATAATGACCTCTCCTTGCTCCCTCATCAATCACCTTAATCACTCATTATAATCTCTCGTCCTTGTGTCTTTGATTTATCAGTCTATTCCTTATTACCTATTTACTCTTGTCTTAAATGTCACCCCTCTCACCTGTCACCCCTCTCACCTGTCACCTCTCTCACCTGTCACCCCTCTCACCTGTCACCCCTCTCACCTGTCACCCCTCTCACCTGTCACCCCTCTCACCTGTCACCCCTCTCACCTGTCACCCCTCTCACCTGTTCACCTGTCACCCCTCTCACCTGTCACCTCTCTCACCTGTCACCCCTCTCACCTGTCACCCCTCTCACTTGTCACCCCTCTCACCTGTTACCTCTCTCTCACCTGTCACCCATCTCACCTGTCATGTCCCTTACCTGTCACGTGAGGTATGGGTAAACAAGGTGTAGAAAAATCAAGGAAAGAGAGAAGACACACACACACACACACACACACACACACACACACACACACACACACACGTTTCCCTTACATATTCTCAAAAAAAAAAACTATTTCCACCGCCATTAGCTTCACTATCTTAACGTGTGTGTGTGTGTGACCGGAGGCTTATGTTTCACTCTCACACACAAGAAACAAAATAAACATTAATGCTTTACTTCAGCTGTTCTATTACGCTGTTACCTGAGGCTTCCATCTTCCCTACCTCCACCACCAGTTCTCCACCCCTCCACCACTCCTCTACCACCAGTTCTCCACCCCTCCACCACTCCTCCACCATCAGTTCTCTACCCCTCCACCACTCCTCTACCATCAGTTCTCCACCCCTCCACCACTCCTCTACCATCAGTTCTCCACCCCTCCACCACTCCTCCACCACCAATTCTCCACCCCTCCACCACTCCTCCACCACCAATTCTCCACCCCTCCACCACTCCTCCACCACCAATTCTCCACCCCTCCACCACTCCTCTACCACCAGTTCTCCACCCCTCCACCACTCCTCCACCATCAGTTCTCCACCCCTCCACCACTCCTCCACCACCAGTTCACCCCTCCACCACTCCTCTACCACCAATTCTCCACCCTTCCACCACTCCTCTACCACCAGTTCTCCACCCCTCCACCACTCCTCCACCACCAGTTCTCCACCCCTCCACCACTCCACCACCAGTTCTCCACCCCTCCACCACTCCTCCACCACCAGTTCTCCACCCCTCCACCAGTTCTCCACCTCCACCATTCCCACCCCTCCACACTCTCTACCAGTTCCCCCCTCACCACCCTCCACCAGTTCTCCACCCCTGCACCACCCCTCCACCACCAGTTCTCCACCCCTCCACCACTCCACCACCAGTTCTCCACCCCGCCACCCTCCTCCACTCTCCACCCCTCCACCACTCCACCACCAGTTCTCCACCCCTCCACCACTCCTCCACCACCAGTTCTCCACCCCTCCACCACTCCACCACCAGTTCTCCACCCCTCCACCACTCCTCCACCACCAATTCTCCACCCCTCCACCACCAGTTCTCCACCCCTCCACCACCAGTTCTCCACCCCTCCACCACTCCTCTACCACCAGTTCTCCACCCCTCCACCACTCCTCCACCATCAGTTCTCCACCCCTCCACCACTCCTCTACCACCAGTTCTCCACCCCTCCACCACCAATTCTCCACCCCACCACTCCTCCACCACCAGTTCTCCACCACTCCTCCACCACCAATTCTCCACCCTTCCATTAGGTTAGGTTAGGTAAGACATAAAGCTAGTAGTCAACATATCCTTAAATAAATACTTTTTCGTATCCAGGATTCGGAGGGGGAAACTAACCTAAAGTATAAACCCCTAAGAATTTGTCGCAGTGGTCGTATAGAACTTCATGTATTAACAGATCAGGAAGGTGTCCAGAATTCACAGTAGATCACTAACATGGGGGTATGGTGGAAGGCTGTGTGTTAGTCTGTGGTTTAATTTGAAACGAATTTGTTTTACTAGTTGAGATATTATTTTGACTTTTATTATGTTTTCAATGGTGGGTGTATGGATAGTAGTCCTCCTCCTCCTCCTCCTCTTCCCTTGCCCACTCGCCCCTCATGCCTTCACCTCCTCCCCCATCTCCCTTCCTCTCACCTCACCTCACCACCTCATCCCTCTACCTTCAGCCATCACTTCCCATCTTCCATCATCCTCACCCCTCACCTCCCTCACCCTTCAGTTTAGTCACGCCATTGTTTATCTTTTAATTAACAATATTTTCAAGAACTTTTCCATAAATAGCTCAGCTGGGAATCCTCTCCTTTCTCTCTGTCTCTTCTCTCCTCCCTCTGTCTCCTCCTCCACTTCTCCTCGTCATTCCTCCCTCTCTCTTATTCACTCCGTCAGTACACTCGAAATTATTTACCTTATTACATCCCTTTGTGTTGATTGCCTTGTTATGAGAGCCTTAATAGTTCTCCCTCTCTCTCTATATATATATCCTCTTTAACTCTCTATATACTCTTATCCATCTCTTATCTATATTCTTTTTCCTTCTAATAAATATATGAGTATACTCCACGCAGCCATACCGTAATGTAAATACAGTTTTTAGTTTAACAAATTTATTAACAAAGCATGTAAATAAAACACGACCCAGGTCTCTCTCCCGCCGCCATTGTTTGTGATAGATTCAGTGGCACCCGTCTCCCCACCTTACCTAAGTACCACACCTCCAGGATCCAATCAAATAATTGTCTTATTAACGTTCATACACTCCATAACACCACTCATTATCTTTAGTGCAATATATCAAGTTAATGAAGGGACGGAGACGGAATTAATTATCTTTAGTTGAGAGCCGCTGGGTACGTGTGAAAATAGTCAGGGGTGTTTATAGTGGAACATAAAGGTGTTTTAAATTATGGTGTTGTGTATCTTGTGTAGGAGTTTTAATGGCAGTATATTGTGATGATCTGGGTAATAACCGACCCTTCACTCACCCTCTTGTTAATATCTGCCAGCTGTGCTCTCGTCATCCCAGGATCGTCACAGTACAATATATACTTCAAAGTCTTCTTGTCTAAAACATTTCCTCGACTCTCTTCATCTTTTTTTCTCTTTGTTCTTGTGTTAATATCATGTTTTTTTTTTCATATGTCCCCCTTGATGTTATGTGGAAGCAATTAATTAATATTCCTTTAAGTATTGTTGATTTTAGTAACTCTGTTCATGCTCGAATGCTACTTTGTCTCTTCTCTCTCTCTCTCTCTCTCTCTCTCTCTCTCTCTCTCTCTCTCTCTCTCTCTCTCTCGCCAGCTACCTCAGCAAACACTCGGCCTTCTCTCCCCCTTCCTCAGTTCATCTCAGCGCCTTACACCTCCGTTACCATCTGTCTTACACAACGATTTTCATTTTTTTTCCGTAATGTGAGATTCAGGTCTCTCTCTCTCTCTCTCTCTCTCTCTCTCTCTCTCTCTCTCTCTCTCTCTCTCTCTCTCTCTCTCTCTCTCTCTCTCTCTCTCTCTCTCTCTCTCTCTCAGGCCAGTAAGGGGGGAGGAGAGGGAGGGACGAAGTAAGGAGGAGGGAACGAAGGGGAGGAAAGAAAGAATGAAAGGAGTTAGAAAAGGAGGGAGAAACAAAGGAAGGAAGGAAGGAGGGAGGGAGGGAGGGAAAAATGGGAAGAAAGAAGAAAGAGAAGGAGAGAGGGAGGAAGCGAGGGATGATCCGATGGGATTTTTAGCCACTTTTATTACCCTTTAACCCCCCCCCCCCCCACGGCTCCTGACCGCCTTCTACCTCCTCCCACACTTCTCCTATCCCCTCCACACCGCCCTCTACCCCCTCCCTCCCTCCCCTCCCCACCACCCTCTACCCCTTCCCTCCCCTCACCTCTTCCCTCCTCACCTCCCTCTACCCCTTCCCTCCCCTCACCTCCCTCTACCCTTCCCTCCCCTCCCCTCACCTCCCCTCCCCTCCCCTCCCCTCCCCTCCTCACCTCCCTCTACCCCTTCCCTCCCCTCACCTCTTCCCTCCTCACCTCCCTCTACCCCTTCCCTCCCCTCACCTCTTCCCTCCTCACCTCCCTCTACCCCTTCCCTCCCCTCCCCTCCCCTCCTCGCCACCCTCTACCCCTTCCCTCCCCTCACCTCTTCCCTCCTCACCTCCCTCTACCCCTTCCCTCCCCTCACCTCTTCCCTCCTCACCTCCCTCTACCCCTTCCCTCCCCTCTCCCCTCCCCTCCTCACCACCCTCTACCCCTTCCCTCCCCTCCCCTCCTCACCACCCTCTACCCCTTCCCTCCCCTCACCTCTTCCCTCCTCACCTCCCTCTACCCCTTCCCTCCCCTCACCTCCCTCTACCCTTCCCTCCCCTCACCTCCCCTCCCCTCCCCTCCCCTCCTCACCTCCCTCTACCCCTTCCCTCCCCTCACCTCTTCCCTCCTCACCTCCCTCTACCCCTTCCCTCCCCTCCCCTCCCCTCCTCGCCACCCTCTACCCCTTCCCTCCCCTCACCTCTTCCCTCCTCACCACCCTCTACCCCTTCCCTCCCCTCCCCTCCCCTCCTCGCCACCCTCTACCCCTTCCCTCCCCTCACCTCTTCCCTCCTCACCTCCCTCTACCCCTCCCCTCCCCTCCCCTCCCCTCCTCGCCACCCTCTACCCCTTCCCTCCCCTCACCTCTTCCCTCCTCGCCACCCTCTACCCCTCCCCTCCCCTCACCTCTTCCCTCCTCGCCACCCTCTACCCCTTCCCTCCCCTCCTCACCACCCTCTACCCCTTCCCTCCCCTCTCCCCTCCCCTCCTCACCACCCTCTACCCCTTCCCTTCCCTCCCCTCCCTCCCCCACCCTCCCCCTCCCCTCCCCTCCCACCACCCTCTTCCCCTTCCCTCCCCTCCTCACCACCCTCTACCCCTTCCTCCCTCACCCTCCCTCCCACCACCCTCTACCCCTTCCCTCCCCTCACCTCTTCCCTCCTCACCACCCTCTACCCCTTCCCTCCCCTCACCTCTTCCCTCCTCACCACCCTCTACCCCTCCCCTCCCCTCCTCCCCACCCCACCCCACCCCACCCCACCCCACCCCACCCCACCTCACCACCAGCCTGTCTACCACCAGAACCACAACTGTTCCCGTTACATAATAAATTCTGTAACCCTTAGTCGTAACAGATACAAAATGCACTACTACAATTATAAGGAATTTATCTGTATCTAGGAAACTGTACCGTAAAAGTATATATTTTTTTGTATTCCTTTTATAAAAATACCTAAAAAAAATATATAAACTGTGGTGAAAATATTTGTACTGTAGCCTTCCTACCGCACTGTACCGGAGAGGCAATATTGTTTGTATTCTGTTGAGTGGTTTTATAATTCTGTTTTTTGTAGCCGTAAATTGTTGAAAAATACAAATACCATCAGTGGACCTGTGTAGCTAAAACACCTGTCCACTGTGTTTACCTGTCACGCGTCCACTGTAAAGGTGGGGGGGGGGGGGGAAGGATGGAGGGAGAAGAGGAAGGAAGGGAATGGGGGATGAGGGGAGAAGGATGGAAGGAAGGAAGGATGAAAAGAAAGATTGAAGGAGGGAGAGTGTAGGGGGAGGGGGAGGGGGGGTATTGACCATTATCGTTAACTCAGTTTGTTTTACGTGGTGTGTCGCCTTGTTGTGTAACTTGGTGAAGTGTGTGTGTGAGGAGGTGGCCTTGTTGTAAAGTTTCCCTGCAGGTGACGTGGTGATGGAGGGCGACAGAAAGACCTTGTTTATATATTTTCCTTTAGTTTATATTATCGTTCCGGCGGCGTCATGAGTTTAATTATATCAAAGTAAATAAAAAAAAAAGTGACCTTGACTTATAAATTAGTTACAGATATAAAACAACCAGCTGTAATACGACCTTAAATCAGTGAGGATTGTAAACTTGTGTTGTCATACCTAAGTGATGCTCTTTTGTTTTTTTTGTTTTATTTTTGGGGGGATAGAGTTTCTGATACTTTATTCTTTACTTATACATTCTGATAGAGGGTTGAATACAATCATGAACTATATTTTTTGTCATTTGTAGGATCTCTCTCTCTCTCTCTCTCTCTCTCTCTCTCTCTCTCTCTCTCTCTCTCTCTCTCTCTCTCTCTCTCTCTCTCTCTCTCTCTCTCTCTGTCATCTCACCACCCCTCCCTCACCTCACAACCTCTCCCTCACCTCACAACCCCTCCCTCACCTCACAACCCCTCCCTCACCTCACAACCCCTCCCTCACCTCACAACCCTCACCTCACCACCCCTCCCTCACCTCACCACCCCTCCCTCACTCCACGGATCTATCAACTCTTGTCTCCCACATAATCAAAAATTTACATACGGCAGGTACAGTAATTACCTACCTGGCTCAAATACTAAGGAGTCCCAATCAAGGTAATACCCCTTCGTTTATCTCTGCTCAGGTTAGGTTAGGTTAGGTTACCGTGTGTGTGTGTGTGTGTGTGTGTGTGTGGGTGGTATATGGGCCTCCAAATTAGACACAGCTCGATGGGTCCCCTCCCCCCCCCCCCACACACATACACACAAAATGAGACCCATCCACTGGAAAAATCGTATTGTGGTGGTGGATGGGTGAGAGGGGTAGAAGGGGGTGTGGGTGAGGGAATGTGGGTGAGGGGGGGGGGGGGTAGGGAGTGAGGGATGTTACCAACGGCCCACTAACACAAACATCTATTAATCAACGCCTGTCCATGGTGTATGTTTAATTGGTCTCACTGACAACCTGCTTTGTAAGTGTCCCGTTTATATGGCGTGTGTGTGTGTGTGTGCGTGTGTGTGTGTGTGTGTGTGTGTGTGTGTGTGTGTGTGTGTGTTCGTGTTGGGGGGGGGTTCGTGTGTGTGTGTGTTCGTGTGTGTGTGTTCGTGTGTGTGTGTGTGTGTTCGTGTGTGTGTGTTCGTGTGTGTGTGTGTGTGTGTGTGTGTGTATTAGGGAAGGAAGTGACAAAGGTGGTAAAGGACTCTCTCTCTCTCTCTCTCTCTCTCTCTCTCTCTCTCTCTCTCTCTCTCTCTCTCTCTCCAGTTCACAGTCGTCTTGGGAGAATCTCGGGTCTCGCTCACCCAATGGCTTCCGTGTCCTATGCTATCAAGTCTTCTCGTCTCCTCTTCTCGGTAACCATGTCGTGGTGGGAGGCTCGGGAGGAGGAGGAAGGAGGGACAGTCGGGAGGGAAATTGAGGGAGGAGGAGGAAGAAGGGAGATGAAGGGAGGAGGAGGAGGAGGAGGAGGGGGAGTGGGGAGAGAGGAGGAGGGGGAGGGGGAAGGGGGAATAAGATGGGTAGGGGGAGGTAGGAAAAGGGTAGGAGGACAAGCAAGTTATTCTCCCTTACCTCCACCCTCCTTCTCTTACCCCTCCCTTCTTATCACTTCCCCCCGTCTCTTCTTCCTCATCCCTCCCTTCTCCTTTTCCTCCTGCTCCTATCACCCCTCCCCTCTCTCTCACCTCTTCCTCCTTCCCCCCTCTCCTCCTCCTTTCCTTCCCTCCTCTTCTTCCAATACTCAATCCTGCCCCCCCCCCAACACTCTCCTCCACCCCCAACACTAGGTCCAATTATCCCCTCTCCCCCTCCCCCTTCTCCCCCACCCCAAGATTGGTTTTACGTGGTAGGGGTTAAAGTGGTGGGGTTAAAGAGGGTCATTAGCTGGTTAATGAATAATGTATAAGGTGATACTAGTGAGGGTTGATTACTGCCAGTTTTAGCGAGTGTGTCATCCTCTGTGTGTGGTGGTGGTAGAGGTGTGTGGTGGTGGTGGTAGGGGTGTGTGGTGGTTGGGGTGTGTGGTGGTTGGGATGTGTGGTGGTAGTGGTGTGTGGTGGTAAGGGAGTGTGGTGGTGGTTGGTGGTAGGGGTGTGTGGTGGTGGTGGCAGGGGAGTGTTGTGGTGGCAGGGGTGTGTGGTGGTGGTGGTGGCAGGGGAGTGTTGTGGTGGCAGGGGTGTGTGGTGGTGGTGGTAGGGGTGTGTGGTGGTGGTGGGGTGTGTGGTGGTTGGGGTGTGTGGTGGTTGTGGTGTGTGGTGGTAAGGGAGTGTGGTGGTGGTTGGTGGTAGGGGTGTGTGGTGGTGGTGGCAGGGGTGTGTGGTGGTGGTGGTGGCAGGGGAGTGTTGTGGTGGCAGGGGTGTGTGGTGGTGGTGGTGGCAGGGGAGTGTTGTGGTGGTAGGGGTGTGTGGTGGTGGTGGTGGCAGGGGAGTGTTGTGGTGGTAGGGGTGAGTGGTGGTGGTGGTAGAGGTGTGTAGTGGTGGTGGTGGCAGGGGAGTGTTGTGGTGGCAGGGGTGTGTGGTGGTGGTGGCAGGGGTGTGTGGTGGTGGTGGTGGCAGGGGAGTGTTGTGGTGGCAGGAGTGTGTGGTGGTGGTGGTGGCAGGGGAGTGTTGTGGTGGCAGGGGTGTGTGGTGGTGGTGGCAGGGGTGTGTGGGAGTGGTGGTGGCAGGGGAGTGTTGTGGTGGCAGGGGAGTGTTGTGGTGGTGGTAGTGGTGTGTGGTGGTAAGGGTGTGTGGTGGTGGTGGCAGGGGTGTGTGGGAGTGGTGGTGGCAGGGGAGTGTTGTGGTGGCAGGGGTGTGTGGTGGTGGTGGCAGGGGTGTGTGGTGGTGGTGGCAGGGGTGTGTTGTGGTGGGAGTGTTGTGGTGGGGAGTGGTGTGGGGTAAGGGTGTGGTGGTGGTGGCAGGGTTGTGGGAGTGTGGGGCAGGGAGTGTTGTGGTGGCAGGGGTGTGTGGTGGTGGTGGTGGTAGGGTGTGTGGTGGTGGCAGGGGTGTGTTGTGGTGGCAGGAGTGTGTGGTGGTGGTGGTGGCAGGGGTGCGTGGTGGTGGTGGCAGGGGTGTGTGGTGGTGGTGGCAGGGGTGCGTGGTGGTGGTGGTGGCAGGGGAGTGTTGTGGTGGCAGGGGTGTGTGGTGGTGGTGGCAGGGGTGTGTGGTGGTGGTGGTGGTGGCAGGGGTGTGTGGTGGTGGTGGCAGGGGTGTGTGGTGGTGGTGGTATTGTTATTATTGTTTGTGTTGTTGTTGTTATTACTTTATTATCTCCGTTTTAGTTGTTTTCTGTTTTTGTTGTCTTGTTGTTATTGTTTTTGATGTTATTATTGTCGTTGTTCATGTTATTGTTGTTGTTGTTGTTATTGTTGTTGTTGTTGTTGTTATTGTTGTTGTTGTTGTTATTGTTGTTATTGTTGTTATTGTTGTTGTTGTTGTTATTGTTGTTGTTGTTGTTGTTGTTGTTGTTGTTATTGTTAGTGTTGTTGTTGTTGTTGTTGTTGTTGTTATTGTTGTTGTTATTGTTGTTGTTGTTGTTATTATTGTTGTTGTTGTTGTTGTTGTTGTTGTTGTTGTTGTTGTTGTTTGACATAAGACTACCTCTATTAGTAACTCCAGCCAATAGGAGCGTCGTTGGTATAATAAATCCTCTTCTTTCATTTCTTTCACTCCACACCTGAAGCTGAGGTGATAATGAAAGACTCACGCACCATTAATCATCACCTGTGGTTTTTATTTAGTTAATTTTACTTTGTTGAACTGTATTTATTTATTTATTTTATTCATTTATTTTTATTTTGTTTTATTTTATTTATTTATTTAGTTTTATTTAATTTATTTGTTGTTTTTGTTTTTATTTATTTATTTATTTTTATTTTATTTATTGTTTGTTTTCTTTTTGTTTTATTGATTTATTTATTTTTATTTTATTTATTTTATTTATTATTTTATATTGTATTTTTTTCTCTTTCTTTCTTTCTTTCTTTCTTTCTTTCTTTCTTTCTTTCTTCACTCACTGTCAACCTGCTGCTGCTGTTCCGTGCATTTGGCATTGGGACGACGACTGACTTCAGATATTGCCCATTAGTTTTTCCTGGTGAGGGGGTAGGGGGGGAGGGAGGAGGTGAGGGGGGAGGGAGGGGTGAGGGAGAGGTGAGGGGTGGGAGGGGTTGGGGGGGGGGGAAGGGGTTTTCTCACTTCGTCTTTGATTTGACGTCATTTGCCGCCGTGTCCCAGAGAGCGATTTGTCAAGTGGGCTGCTGAGTTTTGTGTGTGTGTGTGTGCGTGTGTGTGTGTGTGTGTGTGTGAATATCTAGTGATGGTGGTGAGAGGAATGAAGAGAGGGAGAGAAGGAGGGAGAGAAGGAAAGGGAAAAAAAGGAATCAATGAGGAAGTAGATAGAAGAAGAAAGGAAGGAAGATTTGAATGCAGAAGGAAAGGAAGAAAGGAAAGGAACAAGGAAGAGGGGAAAGGAGGGAAAAAAATATTTATACCATTTTCCTTTGAGTTGGAAGATGAAGGAGGGAGGTGGTATTGGTGGCCAGAGAGAGAGAGAGAGAGAGAGAGAGAGAGAGAGAGAGAGAGAGAGAGAGAGAGAGAGAGGCCTGGCAGCAGTAGTAACCTCAGACCATCTTGAAGAGTTTCATTATTTTTTACTGCTCCTTGAAGTCTGTGACGAGGCCTTATACCTCCTCCACCACCCCGGAGACCTCCACCACCACCACCTCCAACACTACTACCTCCAACACCACCACCACCACCACCACCTCCAACACCACTACCTTCAACTCCACCACCACCTCCAACACCGCTACCTCCAGCACCGCCACCACCACCTCCAACACCACTACCTCCAACTCCACCACCACCTCCAACACCACTACCTCCAACACCACCACCACCTCCTCCAACACCACTACCTTCAACATCACCACCTCCAACACTAGTTTCCCTCCCTCATTATCTCCATCACCACAAACACCTCTCCTTTCCCTTTCTCTTTTTCCCAAAATATCAATGCCTCTCTCTCTCTCTCTCTCTCTCTCTCTCTCTCTCTCTCTCTCTCTCTCTCTCTCTCTCTCTCTCTCTCTCTCTCTTTTGATACAAGGTGTGTGTGTGTGTAATATATTTCTTTCTTTCCACGCTGGTTGATGCTGCTACACCTCTAAACATCAGCTTGATAAACAATAACATATTACTTTTTTCTCTTTTATGCGACATTTAGATACAATTAAAGTAATCTACTTAAAAGCTTTAATGGTCTTTTTATATACATTACTTAAATAATCTGTTTAAGAACTTGATAAAATATTGTTTCATATATAATAACTTTGATGCTTATTTGTTCTTAAAACTCGCGATGAAAGGTTGTTTCGTTTATAGTAATATCGATGTTCATTTGTTCTCTAACCTTATTGGAAGTTATTTCATTTATAGTAATATCGATGTTCATTTGCTCTTAAAAACCCGTAATGGAAGGCTGTTTTGCATATAATAATGTCGATGCTAATTTGTTCTTAAAATCCGTAATAAAATGTCGTTTCGTTTATAGTAATATCGATGTTCATTTGTTCTCTACCATAGAATGTTATTTCATTTATAATAACGTTGATGCTCATTTGTTCTTTGTTTACATCTCCCTTCCTAGCAGTCCTTTATTCCTCTCATATCATTTATTCAGTCTTTGTCTCGTATCGTCTTCACAGATACTCTCGTCTATTGTCTGATTTATTTAAGAATACCTCCTCCTCCTTCTCCTTGATTGCTCTATTCACGTCTTTATCGCATTTCTCCTCTCCTTTATCACCATTTCTAATTCTCCCTCTTTTCTTAAATGATTTTCTCGTACCATCAAACATTATTGTCACTTAAGTCTCCCCCTTCATCTTGTGTAAACTTCAGAATTCCTCCTTGTGGGAAAAAAAATCAATTATATCTTCCACTTTCCTTCCCTTGTTGTATCTCTTTATTAATTCTCCTCCTCCTCCTCCTCCTCCTCTTCCTCCTCTGTCTTCCCATCATCTTCCCTAACATGTCGTGTCCCCTGATGACGACAGTACCTACGTCAGCGTTGACCTTCAGGCTCTCTCTCTCTCTCTCTCTCTCTCTCTCTCTCTCTCTCTCTCTCATGACGACAGGGACACGCCCCCCCTGACACACACACACCCAGCCTTCTACAAATAACCTGCAGTTCTTTAAGTGTACTGTAAACAGCCTCCTCCTTTCCCTTCCCTCTGAACTGATCCTTCTTCTTCCTCTTCCTCTTCTTCTTCCTCTTCTTCTTCTTCTTTTTCTTCATCTTCTTCTTCTTCTTCTTCTTCTTCCTCTTCCTCTTCCTCTTCTTCTTCCCGGGAGTAGGAGGAGAGAGAGGGGTAGGAAGAGGAGGTAGAATGAGAGGAGATAGGGGTGGGACGGGAGAGAGACGGAGGTTGGAGGTAGAAGAGGAGAGGGTGATGGAAAGGATGATGGAGGTGGAATGGGAGAGAAATGGAGGTGGAAGAGAAGAGATAAGAGGGTGATGGAGGTGAGATGGAGAGGGAGAACAGTAGTAGTAGTAGTAGGGAGGCGGTGTTGACTCATTATTTACCTGAGGAGTCGTGATGGTGTATCCTCTCTCTCTCTCTCTCTCTCTCTCTCTCTCTCTCTCTCTCTCTCTCTCTCTCTCTCTCTCCATCATCAATGCCCGGAAAAAAAAATATATCCCACCGAAATGCTTCAACCCCCTCCCACACCCCTCCCAACCCCCTCCCACACCCCTCCCAACCCCTTCCCAACCCCCTCCCACCTCCCAACTCCCTCCCACACCCCTCTCCCAACCCCCTCCCATCCCCCTCCCAACCCCCTCCCATCCCCCTCCCAACCCCCTCCCACACCCCTCCCAACCCCCCTCCCACACCCCTCCCAACCCCCTCCCACACCCCTCCCAACCCCTTCCCAACCCCCTCCCACCTCCCAACTCCCTCCCACACCCCTCTCCCAACCCCCTCCCAACCCCCTCCCACACCCCTCCCACACCCCTCCCACCCCCCCTCCCACACCCCTCCCACCCCTCCCACACCCCTCCCACCCCCCTCCCACACACCTCCCACCCCTCCCACACCCCTCCCAACCCCCCTCCCAACCCCCCTCCCACACCCCTTCCAACCCCCTCCCACACCCCTCCCAACCCCCCTCCCACACCCCTCCCAACCCCCTCCCACCTCCCAACCCCCTCCCACACCCCCCCCACCCCCTCCCACACCCCTCCCAACCCCCTCCCACACCCCTCCCACCCCTCCCACACCCCTCCCAACCCCCCCTCCCACACCCCTCCCAACCCCCCTCCCACACCCCTCCCAACCCCCCTCCCAACCCCCCTCCCACACCCCTCCCAACCCCCTCCCACACCCCTCCCAACCCCCTCCCACACCCCTCCCAACCCCTTCCCAACCCCCTCCCACCTCCCAACTCCCTCCCACACCCCTCTCCCAACCCCCTCCCACAGCATTCGACTTGAAAACAAAAGACAGTCGACAAAGGAGACGACATTGTTGGAACATACTCTGTGTGAGGACCCGACAAACAGAGTCTTGTAAAAGATTGGTAAACATTGACGGGAAGATGACAATAATGGATGATGATGGAATAACACACGAAGGGATAAATAAAGAATATGAAAATAATAAAGGTTATGTAATTACCATCTATCTATCTTAGCTCTCTATCTATCTATCTGTCTGTCTGTCTGTCTGTCTGTCTGTCTGTCTAAGCTGTGAATAATGGATAAATTAATAGTAATAATACAAATATTCTTTTTTCCTCTTCTTACAGATCAGCCGTAATGATACTCCGTACTACTGCCAAGGTAAGTTATGTCTCATCCACCACCCACCCTCATCCATCACCCACCCTCATCCGCCACCCACTCTCATCATCCACCCACCATCATCTATCATCCACCCTCATCATCCACCCACCATCATCCACTTCATCCACCACCCACTCTCATCATCCACCCACCATCATCTATCATCTACCCTCATCATCCACCCACCATCATCCACCTCACCCATCACCCACCCTCATTATCCATCCACCTCATCCATCACCACCACCACCCATCATCCACCTCATCCATCACCGCCACCACCCATCATCCACCTCATCCATCACCGCCACCTCGTCACCCGTCATCATTACCCGCTTCTGACTTCAGTTTATATCTGTTTTCCTGGACCATTATTGTCATCATCCACGTCTCCAGGTCATTCATCATTATTCTTGACGTTTACCTCTGTGTGTGTGTGTGTGTGTGTGTGTGTGTGTGTGTGTGTGTGGACCCCTCCCATTTCACCCCTCATCTCCCTCACCTCACCCCTCTTTCCCCCTCTCACCTAACCCCTCCTCCCTCACCTGGCTATCTCTCTCCCAGGTAAGTCATTAGACAGAGTAAGTATGCCTGTAAACACTACCTGGAGGTCCCCCCCCCCCCCCCACACGGTAACATCCAATGATTGCTGCACCTTTCACCGGTCGCCAGGCGCAACCTTACGCCTGGCGAATCAAGGGGTAGATTTTTGTTTCGGGTATAAAGGAGGTCCTGGTCGGTTGAATCACCCCCCCAGGATGCTTCACAAATTCTGGATCTTTGACGCTATGATTAAAGTTTACCGTGACGTATTTTCCAGGGGGTCGTCTTTGTTTACAAGTGTTCTCTAAAATATCCGCCCATCTACCTCCTGTATTTTATATCCCACTGTGATATATTTTCCAGGGTTTGAGTTGTTTATAAACCTTATAAAAGTATCTGTCTTTATATTTCTTGTAGATAAACCCGACCGTGACATATATTCTTGTGTTCGTCTTGGTTTATGAATGACTAAAACCCCCATAACCCTTCATCTTTATCTATATATATATCTATTGTATCATTTATTACCGTAATAAATCTCGCTGTGACATATTTTCCAATAAGCGCCTTGGTTTAAAAATCCGGTAAAATATTACGTGTCTTGGCCTCGCACCAGCTAGATTATCGTAAATAGAACGCTTCCTCTTGTAACATATTTAACTCATTGCAATTTAACATCAGGACGACCTAAATCTACTTCAACAGGGAGATTAACTTTAAATTAATCCAACACTCAGTCAAGTCATATAGTCACCCAGTCAGTAGAAATGAACTGAGAAACTTGAGTATTATATAGCTCTTCAACCGCGTTCGTGTAGAGGAGGGAGAATCCGCAGGCTAAGTCGCCATGAATCCGAGAACCAGAGAGAGACAGACAACAACAACACGAAAAAAAAAAAAGCTCTCCCTCTTGCCTGACTGAGTTTCACCATCAAAAGGTTCTTGGTTGACTCTAGGCTTGAGGCGAACTGTAATTGCAAATGTGGGGAAGCTGGAGAGAGAGAGAGAGAGAGAGAGAGATAGAGAGAGCTGGATGATGTGTGGGGGAATGGAGAGAGAGAGAGAGAGAGGCAGGTGAGGAGTGGATGAATAGTTAGGTTAGGGGATGGTGAAAGGTGGTGGATAGGTGGATGGGGTGTGTCAAGACCTAGGGAGGGGGTGGGTTGGTAGGGGGTTTACAGGGATGGGGGAATGAAGGTGGTGATAATGTTAAGTTTCTCTCTCTCTCTCTCTCTCTCTCTCGCTCTCGCTCTCTCTCTAACCTAACCTAACCAGTAAAAACATTTATTTATGCAGATTTACACATCTGTTTTACACCATAAACCTTATTTTCATATTTCTACATAATTTATTGACCTTTGATGTGGCAATTATAACATTTAAGTAAGACGGTGAGGCACACACACACACAAACAAACACACACACACACACACACACACACATAAGGCTATTGTAGTTTAATTGTATCTCTACGCTTCAACAACTGCTAACTACACTATTATGGTCTTTCAACAACGTGTATTAAGTTATCTCATCCATTAAACAACCACAACAACAACCACAATAACAACAACAATTAAACAAGTGGCTTATAATAACTTCTGGATCTGGTTTAATAGTGTAGTAATGATAACCAGGACTTGGGATATCAAACGCCATTAAATAAACAGTTTTTAGAGGCGTTTGTGACCCTGGGAGTTAATTAACGGAGGCTTAGGTCAGGTGGAGTAGGTGTGTTATGGTAGTAGGTCAGGTGAAGTAGGTGTGTTATGGTAGTGGGTCAGGTGAAGTAGGTGTGTTATGGTAGTGGGTCAGGTGGAGTAGGTGTGTTATGGTAGTGGGTCAGGTGGAGTAGGTGTGTTATGGTAGTAGGTCATGTGGAGTAGGTGTGTTATGGTAGTGGGTCAGGTGAAGTAGGTGTGTTATGGTAGTGGGTCAGGTGGAGTAGGTGTGTTATGGTAGTGGGTCAGGTGGAGTAGGTGTGTTATGGTAGTGGGTCAGGTGGAGTAGGTGTGTTATGGTAGTAGGTCAGGTGGAGTAGGTGTGTTATGGTAGGTCAGGTGGAGTAGGTGTGTTATGGTAGTAGGTCAGGTGGAGTAGGTGTGTTATGGTAATAGGTCAGGTGGAGTAGGTGTGTTATGGTAATAGGTCAGGTGGAGTAGGTGTGTTATGGTAGTAGGTCAGGTGGAGTAGGTGTGTTATGGTAGTAGGTCAGGTGGAGTAGGTGTGTTATGGTAGTAGGTCAGGTGGAGTAGGTGTGTTATGGTAGTAGGTCAGGTGAAGTAGGTGTGTTATGGTAGTGGGTCAGGTGGAGTAGGTGTGTTATGGTAGTAGATCAGGTGGAGTAGGTGTGTTATTGTAGGTCAGGTGGAGTAGGTGTGTTATGGTAGGTCAGGTGGAGTAGGTGTGTTATGGTAGTAGGTCAGGTGGAGTAGGTGTATTATGGTAATAGGTCAGGTGGAGTAGGTGTGTTATGGTAGTAGGTCAAGTGGAGTAGGTGTGTTATGGTAGGTCAGGTGGAGTAGGTGTGTTATGGTAGGTCAGGTGGAGTAGGTGTTATGGTAGTAGGTCAAGTGGAGTAGGTGTGTTATGGTAGGTCAGGTGGAGTAGGTGTGTTATGGTAGGTCAGGTGGAGTAGGTGTGTTATGGTAGTAGGTCAGGTGGAGTAGGTGTGTTATGGTAGGTCAGGTGGAGTAGGTATGTTATGGTAGGTCAGGTGGAGTAGGTGTTATGGTAGTAGGTCAAGTGGAGTAGGTGTGTTATGGTAGGTCAGGTGGAGTAGGTGTGTTATGGTAGTAGGTCAGGTGGAGTAGGTGTGTTATGGTAGGTCAGGTGGAGTAGGTATGTTATGGTAGGTCAGGTGGAGTAGGTGTTATGGTAGTAGGTCAAGTGGAGTAGGTGTGTTATGGTAGGTCAGGTGGAGTAGGTGTGTTATGGTAGTAGGTCAGGTGGAGTAGGTGTATTATGGTAATAGGTCAGGTGGAGTAGGTGTGTTATGGTAGTAGGTCAGGTGGAGTAGGTGTGTTATGGTAATAGGTCAGGTGGAGTAGGTGTGTTATGGTAGTAGGTCAGGTGGAGTAGGTGTGTTATGGTAGTAGGTCAGGTGGAGTAGGTGTGTTATGGTAGTAGGTCAGGTGGAGTTGGTGTGTTATGGTAATAGGTCAGGTGGAGTAGGTGTGTTATGGTAATAGGTCAGGTGGAGTAGGTGTGTTATGGTAGTAGGTCAGGTGGAGTAGGTGTGTTATGGTATTAGGTCAGGTGGAGTAGGTGTGTTATGGTAGTAGGTCAGGTGGAGTAGGTGTGTTAGAAGAGGTGGTGGAGTGGTGCTAGTTATGGTAGTAGTGATGGTGGTGGTGGAGTAGTGGTAGTGATGGTGGTGGTGGAGTAGTGGTAGTGATGGTGATGGTGGTGGTGGAGTAGTGGTAGTGATGGTGATGGTGGGGTAGTGGTAGTGATGGTGGTGGTGGAGTAGTGGTAGTGGTAGTGATGGTGGAGTAGTGGTAGTGGTAGTGGAGATGATGATGGGGGGAGGGGGGGTGAGGAAGGATACAGTAATTAATTTCTATTATCTAAATACAATACAGAAACTGATATCAAGTCGTATAAAAGAGCAATCAAATCCTCTACACACACACACACACACACACACACATAGTGAGTGTACAGTATAGCGATCAGGTGTTGATATTAAACACCGTGTGGGAGCGCCTTTGTTTATTTTAGTACAATATGGTTCATGTATCTCAAACACTCGCACGGTGTATCTGAATAGTGGGTGGTGGTGGTTGTGGTAGGGGTGGTGGTGGGTGGTGGTGGTGGTGGTTGTGGTAGGGGTGGTGGTGGTGGTGGTGGTGGGGGTGGTGGTGGTTGTGGTGGTGGGTGGTGGTAGTGGTGGTTTTGGTGGCAGGGGTGGTATTGGTGCGTCATTGATCTGTGTGTAGGTTAGGTTAGGTTAGGTTTTCAGTATTACGAGGTTCATTCTGTAAAGATCAGATGTCAGGACGTCAAATATACAGTGATTGATCTTTATAGCGGACAGTGAATGAGGTGTAGAGCGGACATTTAGCGGACAGTTGAGTGAGGTGTAGAGTGGACATTTAGCGGACAGTTGAGTGAGGTGTAGAGCGGACATTTAGCGGACAGTGAATGAGGCGTAGAGCGGACATTTAGCGGACAGTTGAGTGAGGCGTAGAGCGGACATTTAGCGGACAGTGAATGAGGTGTAGAGTGGATATTTAGCGGACAGTGAGTGAGGTGTAGAGCGGACATTTAGCGGACAGTTGAGTGAGGTGTAGAGCGGACATTTAGCGGACAGTTGAGTGAGGTGTAGAGCGGACATTTAGCGGACAGTTGAGTGAGGTGTAGAGCGGACATTTAGCGGACAGTTGAGTGAGGTGTAGAGCGGACATTTAGCGGACAGTTGAGTGAGGTGTAGAGCGGACATTTAGCGGACAGTTGAGTGAGGTGTAGAGCGGACATTTAGCGGACAGTTGAGTGAGGTGTAGAGCGGACATTTAGCGGACAGTTGAGTGAGGTGTAGAGCGGACATTTAGCGGACAGTGAATGAGGCGTAGAGCGGACATTTAGCGGACAGTTGAGTGAGGTGTAGAGCGGACATTTAGCGGACAGTGAATGAGGCGTAGAGTGGACATTTAGCGGAAAGTTCAGAAGGAAATAGAGAATTAAAGAAGGAAGAGATAAGAAGGAATAGAAAAGAAGAGAAAATAAAGAATAAGAGGGGAAACGTAAAGAGAATACCCCGATAATTGAGAAGAAACCTCTGAATAGTGTAGTAGAGAGGGAATAGAAGAGAATGGGAATAAAAATGAAGAAGAGGGAAGGAGGAGAAGAGAGACAAGCTGGCAATAGTAATTAAGGGAGGGCAATGAAAGCAGGGAAGAAGTACAGAGAGGATTAGAAGGAGGAAGAAGAGTAGAGAGAATGATAAAGTGTAGATAAAGAGATGAGAGTTGGGGAGAGAAGGTTGGGTTAGGTTAGGTTAGGTTAGGCTACGTTTTGGTTGGTTAGGTTAGGTTGGTTGTTGGTTGGGTTAGGTTAGGTTACCACCACCAGGAGAGCCACAAAGTCCTCCCCCAGGTAGGAGATCAGGAGTGTACACAGAGATAACCTTGCTGGTCGTCGGGCAGGTGAGCTTCAGGTGACTAATTAGTCCACACTGTGAGAGGTGAAGGTTGTGTAAAGGTGAGGAGGTAGTGTTGTGAGGCATAATGTGTGGTGGTGGTGGTGGTAGCAGTAGCAGTGGTGGTGGTAGTAGTAGTAGTAGCAGTGGTGGTGGTGGTAGTAGTAGTAGCAGTGGTGGTGGTGGTAGTAGTAGCAGTGGTGGTGGTAGTAGTAGTAGTAGTGGTGGTAGTAGTAGTAGTAGTAGTAGTGGTGGTGGTGGTAGTAGTAGCAGTGGTGGTGGTAGTAGTAGTAGTAGTGGTGGTGGTGGTGGTAGTAGTAGTAGTGGTGGTGGTGGTGGTAGCAGTAGCAGTGGTGGTAGTAGTAGTAGTAGTAGCAGTGGTGGTGGTGGTAGTAGTAGCAGTGGTGGTGGTAGTAGTAGTAGTAGTGGTGGTGGTGGTAGCAGTAGCAGTGGTGGTAGTAGTAGTAGCAGTGGTGGTGGTGGTAGTAGTAGTAGCAGTGGTGATGGTTTGCTATTTCGACCAAGGTAAAAATAAGACAGGAAGAGAGAGAGAGAGAAGAGGGAGAGGGGAAAAGGAGAGGAGGGAGGAAAGAGAAAAAGAGACAGAGATCATACTGTGTTTGTTGACTGTCTCGTGAACTGTTGTGGAGATAGTGGAGGGAGAGACACACACACACACACACACACACACACAGAAGCTGGACAAATCTCACGGTATTTTTATTATTCTCTTCTCCCCCAAAAGCATCACCACAAAGCTGTACTCTCTCTCTCTCTCTCTCTCTCTCTCTCTCTCTCTCTCTCTCTCTCTCTCTCTCTCTCTCTCTCTCTCTCTCTCTCTCTCAACAAATTGTAAAAGACCAAACAATCAAACACACTTATGGGTTGTTTATTGTTTTGTTTTGTTTATAATCTTAAACCTGAAGATACGAGTCGTCATTTTTTTTCCTCCTATCCCTACCTTCCCTCCTATCTCTCCTATCTCCCCTCCTGTCCTCTCTCCTATCTCCCCTGCTACCCTTTCCTATCCCCCTTACCTCCCTCCTATCTCCCCTACTCCAGTTACTCCCCTTACCCTTCCTTCTACCTCCCTCCTATCCCCTTAATCCATCCCATCTCCCCCACTACTCCCCTACCCCCCCTACTCCCCACTACTCCCTCATCTCCCCACTACTCCTTCCAAGGTCTGTGTTTACTCATCTTCCGGATTCACACGTCATTGTTTACACCCCATCAGCTGACGCCCCCTACACGTCATTGTTTACAGCTGACGCCCCCTACACGTCATTGTTTACAGCTGACTCCCCCTACACGTCATTGTTTACAGCTGACGCCCCCTACACGTCATTGTTTACAGCTGACTCCCCCTTCCTGAAGATAAACAGAGGCAGACAAGAATAGCCCCCAGGGTAGTCCTCCACTTATCACTGGAGGGTAAACTCGTAAGTCGTGTTGAAGAGTGACCGTGATTTTTGGGGGAGAAAACCTAGGCGAGTTGTGGTGATGGTGTGTGGTGGTGATGGTGTGTGGTGGTGGTGGTCCTCTTCCTCTTCTTCCTTTCTTCTCCTCCTCCTCCTCCTCCTCCTCCTCCTCCTCGGGGACAAACGTTCTAGTTAACGCTGCTCTGTCGTCAACCTAAGCGAACGTTTGTTGATGTAATGCTCTGATGTAATGCTCTGATGTAATGCTCAGATGTTATGCTCAGATGTAATGCTCTGATGTAGTGCTCAGATGTAATGCTCAGATGTAATGCTCTGATGTAATGCTCAGATGTAATGCTCAGATGTAATGCTCTGATGTAATGCTCAGATGTAATGCTCAGATGTAATGCACAGATGTAATGCTCTGATGTAATGCTCAGATGTAATGCTCAGATGTAATGCTCTGATGTAATGCTCTGATGTAATGCTCTGATGTAATGCTCAGATGTAATGCTCTGATGTAATGCTCAGATGTAATGCTCTGATGTAATGCTCTGATGTAATGCTCTGATGTAATGCCAGCGTTATTTGGAGTTATTTGTTTACCCCGGGACATTAGATTTGTTTTGTTTACTTGTTTGCGTGTGTTTGTAAGCAATTTGAGTGTCTTACCTGGGATTAAAGTGAGTATCGGGTGTTTGTTTGTTCTCACACCTCTTATTTTCCCTCACACACTCCTCTCTCTCTCTCTTTTCCCTCTCCGACACTCCCTCTCTTACGCTTCCCTTCACTCCCTCTCTCACTTTTCCCTCTCCGACACTCCCTCTCTCACGCTTCCCTTCACTCCCTCTCTCACTTTTCCCTCTCCGACTTTCCCTCTTTCACGCTTCTACCTCACTCCCTCTTTCATCTTCCCTCTCATTCCCCCCCCCCCCCTCTCACTTTTCCCTCCCTCACTGTTCCTATCATCTTCCCCTCATCTTCCCTCTCTTACACTTCCCTCACACTCTCTTCTCTCATTTTTCCTCTCCCTCTCTCACTCCCTCTCACAGTCCCTCTCACAGTCCCTCTCAAGCCATCTCATTAAGCATCTCAACAGGAAGGCACAAGCAAGGTAGATCTATCGCCTCGGGTTGAGCTTTAGGAGAGAGAGAGAGAGAGAGAGAGAGAGAGAGAGAGATGATAATAACAATAATAATAACAATAATAACAGCAGAACAACACCATTATAAAAACAATAACAATAATAACAACAATAATTACAATCATCCTCACTAATTAGTCTAAAGAATTTTCTCCATTTTATCCAATCTATTTATCTAATCCTTTCCATATCTATATATTTATCCGTTTATTTTATTATTACATATTCATAGGAGACAATTAAACAGAGGTAGAACGGCATAAACCACAATGAGGAATTTATCTCAAAGGAATTACTATACAACGCTAATAATAAAAATAAATACTTGATAAAATATTGCATCAAATTCTCTTATGTTGTGTTTGTCCTCTGTGTTTGTCCTCTGTGTTTGTTCTCTGTGTTTGTCTGAGATATGAACCAGTAATCCAGGTATTTTATTATTAATATTTAAATACCTGGTGATGTAGGTATAAAGGAATTTTATCTCAACTTGGTCTTTGTAATTTTCTCTCTGTAAATTTGTCTTGACTCGAATGATGATGTAATTTCCTGGAATTTCGTTGACTTTCCACTAAGACTAAATTGGCTTAAGCTGAATACAAAGCTTTGGGTAATTTTTCACTTTTATTCAACGACTCTTACTGGTAATTTCCTTCTTGGACGATGGGGTGTGTGTGTGTGTGTGTGTGTGTCTCGTGTGTGTGTGTGTCTGTGTGTGTGTGTGTGTGTCTGTGTGTGTGTGTGTGTGTGTGTGTCTGTGTGTGTGCGTGTGTGTGTGTGTGTGTGTGTGTGTGTGTGTGTTGGTGTCTGTGTGTGTGTGTGTGTGTGTGTGTGTGTGTCGTGTGTCTGTGTGTGTGTGTGTGTGTGTGTGTGTGTGTGTGTCGTGTGTCTGTGTGTGTGTGTGTGTGTGTTGGTGTCTGTGTGTGTGTGTGTTGGTGTCTGTGTGTGTGCGTGTGTGTGTGTGTGTGTGTGTGTGTGTTGGTGTCTGTGTGTGTGTGTGTGTGTGTGTGTGTGTGTGTGTGTGTGTGTGTGTTGGTGTCTGTGTGTGTGTGTGTGTGTGTGTGTGTGTGTGTCGTGTGTCTGTGTGTGTGTGTGTGTGTGTGTGTGTGTGTCGTGTGTCTGTGTGTGTGTGTGTGTGTGTTGGTGTCTGTGTGTGTGTGTGTTGGTGTCTGTGTGTGTGCGTGTGTGTGTGTGTGTGTGTGTGTGTGTTGGTGTCTGTGTGTGTGCGTGTGTGTGTGTGTGTGTGTGTGTGTGTGTGTTGGTAGTTTTTATTAGATTCATCTAAAGTACAAACAGATATTCATTAGGTTTTGTTTACCTGTCCGTGGTCTAATTAGTGTTTTCCCAGGTGAGTTTTGTACGGTGTGATGTGATGTGTTGTTATGTGATGCGATGTGATGTGATGATATGCGATGTGATGTTATGTGATGTGTCGTTTATGTGATGTGATGTTATGTGATGTTATGTTATGTGATGTGTCGTTTATGTACAATATGTTATTCCGACCTGAGCATCCTCACCCTCCAACCTCACCCTCCAACCTCATCCTTCAACCTTAACCTTATCCTTCAACCTCAACCTTCAACCTCACCCTCCAACCTCATCCTTCAACCTTAACCTCATCCTTCAACCTCACCCTTCAACCTCAACCTTCAACCTCACTTTTCAACCTCATCCTTCAACCTCACCCTCCAACCTCATCCTTCAACCTTAACCTCATCCTTCAACCTCAACCTTCAACCTCACCCTCCAACCTCATCCTTCAACCTTAACCTCATCCTTCAACCTCAACCTTCACCCTCAACCTTCACCCTCAACCTTCAACCTCAACCCTCGACCTCACTCTTCACCCATACCCCACCCTCACCTCCCCTCCCCTCACCTTCCCCTCACCTTCCTCTCTCTCTCTCTTCCTCCCCCCTTCCTCCCTATTTTCCCCTCATCTTCCCCTATCTCTCCCTATCTCCCCTCACCTTCCCCTCTCTCTCCTTTCCCCTCTCTCACTCTCTCCCCTCCCTTCCTCCCTCACCCTCTCTCTCCCTTCCCCTCACCTTCCCCTCTCTCACCTTCTCCCCTCCCTTCCTCCCTCACCCTCTCTCTCCCTTCCCCTCACCTTCCCCTCTCTCACCTTCTCCCCTCCCTTCCTCCCTCACCCTCTCTCTCCCTTCCCCTCACCTTCCCCTCTCTCACCTTCTCCCCTCCCTCCCTCCCTCTCCCCCTTCCCCTCACCTCCCCCTCTCTCCCCTCCCTCACCCTCTCTCTCCCATCCCCTCACCTCCCCCTCTCTCCCCTCCCTCACCCCCAACACCCCCAGATGGTGGTGGAGGCTGACAGTAATAGAGTCTCTGGGGGTTAACCTGACCATAAAAGATTGGACTTTGGGGTCACCATCAGCCGCAAGTTTACTGTTAACGTTTCTCGCTTCTATTTTCCCTTTAACTAGTGTCGTATAGGACGTTAATATCTCCCTTACATTATAAACTCCCTTAGAAATAGTATAATCTCCCTTAGAAACAGTATAATCTCCCCTAGGAATAATATAATCTCCCTTGGAAATAGTACAAATTCCCTTGAACGTAAATATCTCCCTTAAATATATATAAACTCCCTTAAAAATCACTTAAACTCCCTTAAATATCATGAAACTCCCTTAATCATATCTCCCTTTTCTGTAGTTCATTTATAGTTCCTCCTCCAAACAACACAGAGACTCGACCTCATCATCTGTAAGGGTACTTGCCACCCCCCCACCCCCCCCCCCCCCAATCACAGGTAAGGGGCCAAATTATCCTTAACTTACTACCTATGCAGACAGCGCCACCCAAGCCAGACATAACGATAAATTTGAGGTTAATGGCATGACCCCTCTGATTCCTGGCAACTTTTGGAAGGGGGAGAGAAGGAAGGAGGAAGGGAAGGGAAGGGATGGTGGAAGGAAAGGGAAGAGGGAGGTAGAGGGGGAGGTGTCATGGCGGAGGGGTGTTCTTTCTTATCCTGGAGAATGTTTTATGACGTCATATCTAGTGTCATGGCGGAGGGGGTGTTCTTTCCCATCCTCGAGAATGTTTTGTTATGACGTCATATCTAGTGTCATGGCGGAGGGGGGTGTTCTTTCCCATCCTCGAGAATATTTTTGAGTCGAGTAAACATCCTCTTATGAAACATCTGCTGGATAGTAAACAAGGCACTATAAGGTAATAGAGTTTAGTGAAGAAATTAAAAGAAAAACAGTTTATTACTTAGAAGATGGTGTTGATGAGAGAGAGAGAGAGAGAGAGAGAGAGAGAGAGAGAGAGAGAGAGAGAGCTGTCAGACATAAACTCAAAACATTTTACACACCTGGCACCAAAAAAAAACACCTTAGAGGGTCTTGGAAGTTCCCACGCTTACTTCCCCCAAACGTGAACCAATATTTTGTGTCAACATTAGTAGCATAGAAGAATGGTAGGGGGGGGGGGGAGGGTGTAGAGATGAGGGGAAGAGCAGGAGGTTAGAGGAAAGGAGGATGGGGTAGATGAGGGGATTTAAGGGAGGAGGGGGGAGAGGAGAAGGAGGAAGGGGGAGATAAAGGGAAGGGGAGGGGACTACATACACCCCCCCCCCCTACACCTCTACTCAGAACAGCACTAACCCAATGATTTATTCCTAAATTCTCTCTTTTCTCTCTCTTTTTTTTTTTAAGTTTCATACATTATCAAGAGGAAAACTTTGCTATTTTTCATAATGTTACGACCAAACTTGGGCTATTTGTCTTCCCTAAACGGCTATTTGAAGGCTAGTTATTAATTTTATAAAACATTCGGTGTGTGTGTGTGTGTGTGTGTGTGTGTGTGTGTGTGTGTGTGTGTTTAATATAACCTGTACGTGAGAATGTTGAAGAAAAATGTTGATTCTATAAACATTTCATCTGGAATTATTTGGATTTTATTTTAAGTTCTCAAATGTTAACAAAAAATTAATGTTTAGTTTAAATATGTTGATGTTTAGTGGTGAGTGGTGGCGGGGGGCTGTGGTAGGGGTTAAGGTGGGTGGTAGTAATGTTGAAAGTAGAAATATTTTACTTTTTGTAGTAGTGATGGTGGTTAGTGTTGGTGGTAGTAGTGGTGGTGGTGGTAGTGATGGGGTTAGTGTGATGGTAGTAGTAGTGGTGGTGGTGGTGGTGGTAATAATGATGGTGGTAGTTGTTGCGGAGATTGTGGTAGTGATGGTGGTAGTTGTGGTGGCGAGGTGTGACGTGGCAGGTAATGTCTGGCCTTGAACCTCCACTGTGATCGATCACTTAACACACACACACACACACACACACACCCCCCCCCCCCAAAAAAAAAGATAATGATTTACACTTCGGTTATATTATGTGTTTGGTTGAGCAATGAAATTTTACTTGTTGTCGTTGTGTTGTTGTTATAGAATGAAATTGTTCCACGGGTTTATATTATGGTCCACGGGTCATGTGCTATGCTCCCACGCTCTATATAATGTTCCCACGCTCTATATAATATTCCCACGCTCTATATAATGTTCCCACGCTCTATATAATGTTCCCACGCTCTATATAATGTTCCCACGCTCTATATAATGTTCCCACGCTTTATATAATGTTCCCACGCTCTATATAATGTTCCCACGCTCTATATAATGTTCCCACGCTCTATATAATGTTCCCACGCTCTATATAATGTTCCCACGCTCTATATAATGTGCCTACGCTCTATATAATGTTCCCACGCTCTGTATATTGTTCCCACGCTCTATATAATGTTCCCACGCCCTATATAATGCTCCCACTCTCTATATAATGTTCCTACGCTCTATATAATGTTCCCACGCTCTATATAATGTTCCCACGCTCTATATAATGTTCCCACGCTCTATATAATGTTCCCACGCTCTATATAATGTTCCCACGCTCTATATAATGTTCCCACGCTCTATATGATGTTCCCGCGCTCTATATAATGTTCCCGCGCTCTATATAATGTTCCCGCGCTCTATATAATGTTCCCACGCTCTATATAATGTTCCCACGCTCTCTATAATGTTCCCACACTCTATATAATGCTCCCACGCTCTATATAATGTTCCCACGCTCTATATAATGTTCCCACACTCTATATAATGTTCCCACGCTCTATATAATATTCCCACGCTCTATATAATGTTCCCACGCTCTATATAATGTTCCCACTCTCTATATAATGTTCCCACGCTCTCTATAATGCTCCCACTCTCTATATAATGTTCCCACGCTCTATATAATGTGCCTACGCTCTGTATAATGTTCCCACGCTCTATATAATGTTCCCACGCTCTATATAATGTTCCCACGCTCTATATAATGCTCCCACTCTCTATATAATGTTCCCACGCTCTATATAATGTGCCTACGCTCTATATAATGTTCCCACGCTCTATATAATGTTCCCACGCTCTATATACTGACCACGAAATCCTCTGGTTCATTTAGCACTGAACATGACACGCCTCACTTCCTTAACTGTATATCAAGGTTCCCATTTCACAGCTGGGTGGACTCAGGGTGTCCCCGGGCGTGAAATACCTTAACCTAGCCCTCAGGTGAATGTTGTATCCACTCGACCACCACAACCCTCAGTGTTAATTACCTCGTATAATCAATACTCGATCGATGAGGTCAGGTGAGGTCAGAGCTTTCTCTACCTGGGTGACTTTGGTGGCAGTAATAATAATGATAATAATTACAATAATAATAATAAGAAGAAGAAGAAGAATGAGTGATTGACCTATTCCTCCCTCCTCCTCCTCCTCCCCCCTCCTCCTTCTTCCTCTACCTATTCCCTCTTCCTCCTCCTCCTCCTCCTCCTCCTCCTCGTCCTCCTCCTTGTCCACCCTTCTCTTCCTCCTCCTCCTCCTCCTTCTCCTCGTCCACCCTTCTCTTCCTCTTCCTCTAGTTTCTTCTTCTTCCTTCCCCTCATCGTATTCTCTCCGCTTCTCCCTACCTTCCCTTCCTCCTTTACCCTTTCCTCCCTCACTCCTTCTCCCTCTCCCTCCACTTTCTTCCTCCTTCTTCCTCACTCTTCCCCCCCCCCCCCCCACAAAAATACATTACTCCCTGTCAATGAAACTCGACCATGGAGGAACTCGACCATGGAGACACTCGACCATGGAGGAACTCGACCATGGAGACACTCGACCATGGAGGAACTCGACCATGGAGGAACTCGACCATGGAGACACTCGACCATGGAGACACTCGACCATGGAGGAACTCGACCATGGAGACACTCGACCATGGAGGAACTCGACCATGGAGGAACTCGACCATGGAGGAACTCGACCATGGAGGAACTCGACCATGGAGGAACTCGACCATGGAGACACTCGACCATGGAGGAACTCGACCATGGAGGAACTCGACCATGGAGGAACTCGACCATGGAGGAACTCGACCATGGAGGAACTCGACCATGGAGGAACTCGACCATGGAGGCAAAAAGCAAACTTTGGTTCGTTTTGCAATTCTCCATCTTTTATTTCGCCTCCATATTTAATTCTCACTGTAAGGGAACGTTATAAGCGGACGACATAACCTAAACCTAACCTAACCTAAACCTAACCTAAACCTAACCTAACCTAAACCTAACCTAAACCTAAACCCAACCAACACACACACACACACACGTTACTCCGATAAACTAATACCACCATATTGTTACTTTAATTATTTTTACCCAATAGAAACAGCTGTGTGGTGTTGATGGTGAGTAATTAATGTGTATTGTGTCGTCATTTGTAATTATTTGATGTCCATGGTTATAACAATTATATTACCTGTTTTAATTTGGGGGTTTTATAATGTTTTTTTTTTTTTTTTTGTGGTTTTCGTTTTTGTAATTTTTTTTTTTTTGTAGTTTCTATGTTGATTTTAGTTTTGTGTTTGTTTCGTTTTTTGTGTTTGTTTTGATGTGTTTGTCTTATTTTTGTTTCTTTGATTTTTTTGTCTTGATTTTGTGTTTGTTGAGACAATCGTATTATTGTTGTGTTTGTTTGTGTTTGTTGGGTGTTCAGTATTTATAAATGTATTTGTCATATTTTGTATTTGATGTTTTCATGTATTTGTCAATATATGTCCCTTATATATATAATTCACTCTATATAAAAAAAAATTACTATATCCAGGTAACATAATTCCTATATAATCAGCGTATTACCGACCTTCTGTCAGGTGTGTTGAGAGCCCAGGTGTGGCGGCGGCGGCTTACCTGGTCAATTAACACCCGTGTAAGTTTGCTCCTTTACACGGCAGTATACGGGGGTAATGACCACTCCTGTACCCGAATTATCTTCCTAAGTTAACATGAATTGTTATGTCCGTGAACAGTGGTTGAATGGAAAAAGTTGGATCGTTAGAAATAATATCCCCTTTTTGAGAGAGAGAGAGAGGGAGAGAGAGATAAAGAGACAGAGAGAGACAGAGAGAGACAAAAGACCAACATTGATTTACATATCCAAATATTCCTCCACGGATGAATGGTATTAGACGAGACAGGCATTCACTCATTATTATTCACTATGTACCCAAGTTTAATCTGTTAATTAATCACTGAGTTCATTATCATGCCAGTTGGAGACGAGTTAATGGTATGTGTGTATTAACTATCGTCTCTATGGTATTACCAGTTAAGGAAGAGTGGAGAGTTAACACAGTGGTGGTGGTGGTTCACTGACACACACACACACACACACACGCGCACACACACACACACACACACACACACACACACACACACACACACACACACACACACAGCAGGTAAATTGGCAGACCGGGACATGAAGAGGTGTTTGAGTGGGAGCTTTTCACCTATTCTCTGCCGTTAATGAGTTATAAGAGGTCATTTGCCTGATTTAATTACAGTCTCGTTGGGTCATTTAGTCCCGTTGTTGTTGTTTTGGGTAATGAGATTGTAGGAAGATTTTGTGATGATTTGTTTTGCTGAGTGTTGATGTTTATGTACACAGGGACACACACACACACACACACACACACCTACACACACACACACACACACACACACACACCTACACACACACACACACACACACACACACCTACGCACACACACACATACATACACACATACACACACACACATGCGCACACACACACACACACACACACACCTACGCACACACACACACACACACCTACACACACACACACACACATACACACACATACATACATACACACACACACACACACACACACACACATACATACATAAAACATTCTTTCTCCCTTGACTTTTACAAACACAGACATATACACAATGCTCTCTCTCTCTCTCTCTCTCTCTCTCTCTCTCTCTCTCTCTCTCTCTCTCTCTCTCTCTCTCTCTCTCTCTCTCTCTACACGGTACACCATAATGGCCGACACGCCCTTAGTCAACATCAGCCTCTTGTTACCTCCATAAAACACTGTCATTATCCTCCCTCTGTGTGTGTGTGTGTGTGTGCGTGTGTGTGTGTGTGTGTGTGTGTATGTATGTGTATGTGTGTGTGTGTGTGTGTGTGTGTGTGTGTGTGTGTGTGTGTGTGTGTGTGTGTGTGTGTGTGTTTCATCGTCAACTAGAAATGGTTTTGTTTGTGTTCTTTGTTGTGCTACATTGTTGTCCCACTTGTTCTGTATTTCATCAAAAGCTCTCTCTCTCTCTCTCTCTCTCTCTCTCTCTCTCTCTCTCTCTCTCTCTCTCTCTCTCTCTCTCTCTCTCTCTCTCTCTCTCTCTCTCTCTCTCTCTCTCTCTCTCAGTAACGTGTGTCTGTAAAACTGGTGGAACGTTGAGAGAGAGAGAGAGAAAAGGAGAGAGGGAAAGAAAGAGAGACAGGTAGAGACAGACATACAGACAGACAGAGAGGAATAAGGTATCATAGAAAGAATAATAACAAAAGAGAGAGAGAGACAGACAGAGAGAGAGAGAGAGAGAGAGAGAGAGAGAGAGAGAGAGAGAGAGAGCTGGGAGGTGAAGTTTGGGAGTGTGAAATCACCAAAGTTCTAGTCACTCGTTATTGAGTTGGAAGCCAAATGAAATATTTTCGGCAGTTCGGGAAAATACGTCGCTTACCCGCCTACTCTTCTCCCTTCCCTCTCACCCCTCTCCCCTCTCCCTCCTCCCTCACCCCTCTCCCTTCCCCCTCACTCCTCACCCCTCTCTATCCTCCCTACCTCCCAAACCCCTTCACCCTCCCTACCTCTCACCTTCTTTCTCTACCAACCCTCTCCTCTCTCCCCCTCACCCCACTCACCCCCACTCACCCCACTCACCCCCACTCACCCCCACTCACCTGCTATGATTTAAATTCTACAGAAACTCGTACATTTAACTTCTCTTCTACCACCCATGAACGTGACAGCGACCCAAACAGTTCTAGTGATGGTGACCGAGCAAAGTTTCTCGGTGGAATTAACGCGAGAATTGTCCCTTGAAGAGTGTGTTGACGACTGCCTGTGTTCACTCTTTCCCAATTACGAGTGCAAGAGACTGTCTGAGTGCGTTGTTGAGTGCATGATTCATTCTGGTTGGCTGCTACGAGAACTGTAAATGATGATAAATTAAGTGGTTATTTTTTTTTTTTTTTTTACCTGAGGCGAGGAGAGTCGCTAGTGAGTTTACCTGAAGAGAGACATTAATTAATACCTGTTGGAGCAGGGAGGAGCTAACTTAATCTAACCTCTCTCTCTCTCTCTCTCTCTCTCTCTCTCTCTCTCTCTCTCTCTCTCTCTCTCTCTCTCTCTCTCTCTCTCTCTCACGTTGCCCCCCCCCCCTCGGACTGATGGTGAAATATACGTAAGAATAATACAAGGCAACAAGTTATACGGTGTGTGTGTGTGTGTGTGTGTGTGTGTGTGTGTGTGTGTCCGGATTAAGGATATTTATTACATTGATCCTTAATGATTGGTTTATGTGACTATACAATAATATTTATTCATATATTAACAACAGTCGCCATTTCCTCTCGTGACGTCACACACACCTGAACAAATACCTGTCGATATGCGCATCAGCTTATATTTATTAATTAAATTGATAATAAAACTAATTTAATGTTTTCTAACTTCCCAGGGCTTGAAAATACTATATTAATATGAAACTTGAATTGATAAAAAATTAAAACAATGATTTTCCACCGGAGTTTTACTTGAAATTAAAAAAATAAAAATAAAGTTTTACCAACAATTATTAATTTTCACGAGTTAACCCTGAACAAAAATCCTGTTATCATTAGTGAGCGAAAAAGTTCATTGCTTATTAACTCGTAATAGTCTGATTATTAGCCCTAATTACACGTGATATACACCTGCATATATACCTACCTGGCTTACCTGTGTATTCATGTTATTAACTTACCTGTCTGGCTATATAGCTTTTGTTTCACACACACACACACACACAGATACACACACACACACACACACACACACATAGATACACGCACACACACACATAGATACACACACACACACACACACAAAGGTCCCCGTGTCTTGGAATACAAAAATATCTAATGTTCATATATAAAGAAAACATATATTCACCCTAGATAACTCTCTTATGGTGATGATGTACACTACACTACACTACACCACACTACACTACACTACACTACACTACACCACACCACTCAGGTACACGACACATTAACAACCAACACCCACCAGCACTACACAATACACTGACACACACACACACACACACACATGAGAATTTAGTCTATGTATATATATCTAGTAAGTGTGGAAGAAGAGAGATGAGATGTGTATAGATTTGTATGTATAAATTTGTCAAGTAGAGAGGTATTAAGCAGTTACTTCACCACACTTGTATCTGAGAGAGTGTAGTCATTTATTGTTGGGTGTACAAGGGTGGTGGTGTACAAGGCCTGATGTACAAGGGGGGTGGTGTACAAGGGTGGTGGTGTACAACGGTGGTGGTGTACAAGGGTGGTGTACAAAGGGGTTTTGGTTCTCCAGTCTGGTTGGAACTTAGAAATCGATCCTTTGAATATTCATGGCCACGTTGGTACGGGGTATTGTATGTGTGTGTGTGTGTGTGTGTGTGTGTGTGTGTGTGTGTGTGTGTGTGTGTCTGTCTGTCTGTCTGCCTGTGCTCTATAACCCAAAAGAAACGAACACTTTATCTCGGCCGGGACATTGTGTGTAAAATCGTGAACATTTCCAAGACAGATCCCCCTTCCCCCCCCCCTCCCTCTCCCCCCCCCCTCTCCCTCCCCTCCCCCCCCGGCTATATATCTCGTCCTGGTTTCTGCTCTTAACTTCTTCTTCCATCAAGGTTGAATTTCTTATTTCTCTCCTCTGTCTTGATGATTTCTTAAGGTAATGTTATCAATCTCCATTCACGTGTTTTTATTTTTCCTTCCTTGGATCTTGCCATTGGTGGGGATTTCACTCTGACGTCACCGTGAAACGTGGTCTGATTGGTTGACGTCACTATGAATCGTGTCTGATTGGTCGATTCGTAACATGTAAACAAACTCCCGTCATTGACATAGTATTGGAACATGTTATTACTGTCCTGTTGTCACTACGAGTATTGTAGATCTTCATAAAGGACAATATGAAATGAAATGTAACTAAAAATATGTTGTGGTTTTTTCTTTCTCAGATGCGTGTAACGGCGTGGATGATGGTGATGGCGTGTAGCATGGCGTGGGGAAGCGTGGCTGGACAGCGCGCGCCATGTTACAAGTGTGAGATGTATAAGGACGCTCATCCACACTCCAACCCGTACATAGCCGTAAGTACAGGACATTTTCCTCTCCCTATTCCTCAAAGCAAAATTATAAACACCTAACATTAACCTCTAAAATGTCTTAAATATTACAGTATGTCTGCTTGTGTAGCCATATTGTTGATAGTTTGTGATGAAGACATGTTTTAAATACGTATATATATGTGTGTGTGTGTGTGTGTGTGTGTGTGTGTCTGTGTGTGTGTGTGTGTGTGTATGTGTATGTGTGTGTGTGTGTGTGTGTGTGTGTGTGTGTGTGTGTGTGTGTGTGTGTGTATGTATGTGTGTGTGTTGCTCCTCGTGTCTGTGTTGCTCCTCGTGTGTGTGTTGCAGCGGCCGGCATTAAATGTTAATATGTACGTGATTTAATAGATCAAAGGTGTGTTGTATTTGTGAGAGAAAACATCAAAAGCTGGACGTAAAGTAGGTTGGAGCTCAAAGGCTTCCTCCCTAAATAGTTGGGACTAGACAACTTTCTCCTAGTATGAGTAGTCAGGTGTGTGGATATAATTTTTTTTAACTGGTAGAGATAGATAGATAGATACAAATAGACAGAGAAGACTTGACCTCGATACCCCCACACTATAATACCCACACACCTGATCCCCCAAAACACCCACACACATCTGACCACCCCACCAATACCCATACACTTGACTCCCCCAACAAAACCCATACACCTGACTCCCCAACAAAACCCACACAACTAACCACCCCAACAACACCCACACACACCTGACCACCCCAACAACACCCACACACCTGACCACCCCAACAACACACCTGGCCCAACAACCCCCACACACCTAACCCCTAACAACACCCACACACCTGACCACCCCAACAACCCACACACACCTGCCAACTAACTAACTTTACCCAATCTTCCTCAACATAAAGATTTCCTTCCTTCCTTCCTTCCTCTCCTCCTCCTCCCACCTGAGTCTTACACCACCTTGTAAATATTACCACATAAGCTGCTTCTCGTTCTTGAGGTGAATTAGTTTTGTTTATTTTTATCTTACGACTTTCACCCCCCAAAAAAAAAAAATTCGTTAATTGGTTTCTAAATAAAGTGGTAGTTAGGATAGGAGAAGTGGTGTGGTGAAGAGATTGTTGAGATAAGAGTTAAGAGGAAAAAAAAGAGATCAGGGTAAATTAACTCTTGAATGATAGTTAAATATTGGATATAAGGTAATTTGATCAAGGTTAATTTCTGGGTTTGGTTAGGTTAGGTTAATTTTTTTTTTTTAGTTGGGTTAGGTTGATTTTTTGTGTTTGGTTGGGTTAGGTTAGGTTTGGTTAGGTTAATATCTGTGTTTGGTTGATGTTGAGTTTTTTATAGTTAGTATTATTATAAGACTCATGTGATGATGATGATGACGATGGTGATGATGATGACGATGATGATGATGATGATGATGACGTCGATGATGATGAATGATGATGATGATAATGATGGTGATAAATTGAGATATATATTGAATGTTTGTTTATATTACGCAATTTTGGATATACGCAAGTGACGCAGGATATATTGGTAGAAATGCGTAAATCTGACAAGCCAGGAGTGACGGCTGTGAGGTAACTCGTATTGCCAAGGGAAGGAAGGGAGAGAGGGGAGGGGGAGAAGGGAGGGAGAGAGGGGAGGGGGAGAAAGGGAGGGAGAGAGGGGAGGGGGAGAAAGGGAAGGGGAGGTTGTTAGGCCTCTGGAGGAAGGGAAGATGGTGCAGGGAGGCCATATATGGTGGTGGTGGTGGTAGTATAGTGGTGGTGGTAGTGTTAGTAGTGGTGGTCCAGAGAGAGAGAGAGAGAGAATTAGCTGAGATATTCAACTATGGTCGATGTAGTACTATAATATCACCCAGGTATAGTTCTTCAGCACATCGCCTCCTGTACCACCACGCTGACGAAGGTGTCTTAAAGGACCTCTGTGGCTGGTCTAGACGGGGGTCCTCTTTCCGACTCTACCGCCACCCCTAGTGCTCGGTTCTCCTCACCTTGTTTACTAGTTTTGTTAGGTTGTGTTCTAGTACGTAGTGAAAGGTGTGTTATCCGGCCCAAATACTCGATAACCGGGGTCTACAGTTGTTAGTCCATATGTAAACAGTGCAGATTTAACAGGCGGTGAGGTGAGACAGGTGTGATGAGACAGGTAAGGTAGGTTAGGTGAGGTAGGGGCAGGTGAGGTAGGGGCAGGTGAAGTGGGACAGGTGAGGTAGGGCAGGTGAGATGGGGACAGGTGAGGTAGGGGCAGGTGAGGTAGGGCAGGTGAGATGGGGACAGGTGAGGTGGGACAGGTGAGGTGGGACAGGTGAGGTAGGGCAGGTGAGATGGGGACAGGTCAATAAAATAAAATATTACAGGGTTTTAAATCACATCCAAAGAACTTCCCTTATGAGAAAATATAAAAAAAAATCACTAGAATATGTCTTCGAGTTTGGTGCCTCTTAAAAAGTAAGTGAAATGTGGGTGGCGGATACCGTAGAGTTTTACATCTTCAAGATAAATAAAGAAATTAAACAGGGGCATCAATGACCCTCTATAAGGTCAAAGGTAACGAGGAGTTCAGTGGGGTCAATGACAGAGTAAACAGAGGTCAATCGTCTCACTAAAGGCTATTACCATCAGAGAGAATTAACTACGTGTAGA
>CAUDMG010002435.1:247500-252500 GCA_958450375.1 Homarus gammarus | reverse complement strand
AAACACACTGCCAAAATTTCTCAAAATATATAAAAAAAAAAAATGAATTTTGCACAATTTCATTCACTTCTCGTGGCCAACCCTCCCTCCCTCCCTCCCTGCTCACTATGCACATTAATGTTTTAACAACAATTTTGGACGTATTTTCGTGCAGAGAATTTTAGTAACTTAATATTTAATGTTTACAGAGTTTAAGTCAATTTGAATATAGTGATCAGCTTGTGTTTACATGTTGTGGTAGTTAAACATTTTCTCTACTCGTAATTTGTATTGTAACATTTTTGTGAAGTAAAACAATGTGAAAATTTATATGAAGTCGATAGCCACCCTTAAGGTCAAGAGCTATCCGTGTGTACCTGAGTCCATCCCTCCCTCCCTCCCTACCTACCTACCTACCTACCATTCGATCTGCCTACCTACCCACCTACCTACAGACAGACAGACAGACAGACAGGCCGTAGGACAGTACATAAACGTAAGTACTTGTCTACCAACGTACAGGTGATTCTGGGGTCAGGTTAATGGTTATTTAGGTCGTTTGTATTGACAGGTACGCACACCTTGTTTATGACGTGTTTGTGTGTGTGTTTGTGTGTGTGTCTGTCTGTTCCCAATGCGCCTTCTCGTCTGTGTTCCCTCGAGTCTCTCTCTCTCTCTCTCTCTCTCTCTCTCTCTCTCTCTCTCTCTCTCTCTCTCGTCGTTTTCAACAGTCGTCTTCAACAAACTCTGAGACGACCTCCTTAAAATACTAAGTATGACACTTTTTCCCGCACGTACGACACTTTATCCTTCACGTACGACACTTTTCCTTACGTACGACACTTTCCCTTACGTACGACACTTTTTCCCTTACGTACGACACTTTTTCCCTTACGTACGACACTTTTTCCCTTACGTCTCTCGCTGCCCCATGAAGTGTTCTTGTCACTTGAGTTCTTAACAGCAACATTGTACGTACTCTCCTACTCTTAACACCTTGAGTACGCTGCCATAATCCCTTGAGTACGATTCCATAATCCCTTGAATATGCTGTCATAATCCCTTGAGTACGAGGCCGTAATCCCTTTGAGTACAATGAATTAACCCCTTGAGTACAATTATTTAACTTCCAGACTACAATGACATAATCCCTTGAGTACAATTATTTAAATTCTAGAGTACAATGTCCTAATCCCCTGAATACGATGACAACCCTTTGAGTATAATGACATTAATCCCTTTGAGTACAAGAAGAGAAGAGAAGAGGAGAACAGGAAGGGAGGGGAGGAGAGGAGAGGAGAGGAGGGGGAGAAAAGAGAAGAGTGACGGCCAGCTATAGTGCCTACCCACCCACCCACCTAATTAGCAGCACACCTAACTTTCCTCACCTCGTCAAGCCTTGTCAACACCCCCCCCTAATTATCTATCATACTCTTGGCTCTAAAATTATACCCTTTTTTAATTATAGGGTTAAGAGGATAATTATAGCCTTATTAATTACAGGGTTAGGTGGATAATTATACCCTTATTAATTATAGGATTACATGGATAATTATACCCTTATTAGTTATAGGATTATATGAATAATTATAGCCTTTTCATTATAGTTTAGGTGGATAATTATAGCTATCTAATTATTCAGTTAAGTGGATAATTATACCTTGTTAATTATACGGTCAAGTGGATGATTACTGTTATTTAATTATACAGGTATCTGAACAATTATAGGGTTCACAGTTATAGGAAACAAATAAATCACATTTTAATTCGAGTCTGATGATGGAATTATTAATTATAGGAGTGTGAAATAATTATCCGTTTATGAATGGTGTGTCATAATTACCTGTACAACAAAACACTGTTGTCATAAACACCTGTTGTTCTATACACAATACACTGATTACCACCAAAGAGAGATTCGTTAATACCCCGAATCCGGCCTCGGTACAGAAGCCTAATCTGACCTACCTGAGTCGACTAATCTTTAAAACAAATTCACTTAACTCTATTCTAACCTAACCTAACTAACCTAACCTAACCTAACCTAACCTAACCTAACCCTAAGCTAAATTAACCTGACGTAATGTAACGTAATCTAACTTAACACAAACGTAACTTAACCCAACTAATCGCAGTCTTAGCCCAATCTAACCCAACTAACCCCAATCCTATCCTACCCTAACTTAACCAAACCTAACATAATCATATTTAACCTTGAACACACACACACACACACACACACACACACACAGGGTCAGCGTCTGGTCAGGATAAGACTCGCTCAGGAGTTTATTTTATGACCTCCTGTGTCGGTAAAGTGTGTGGAGGAGCGAGTGAGGGTGACAGGAAGGGGTGGAGGAGGAGGTGGTGATGGTAGGAGGAGGAGGAGGAGGTGGTGATGGTAGGAGGAGGAGGAGGTGATGGTAGGAGGAGGAGGAGGTGATAGGAGGAGGAGGGAGGTGTTGATGATAGGAGGAGAAGGAGGGGAGGAGGTGGTGATGATCGGAGGAGGGGGACGAGCAGGAAGACGAGGAGGAGGAGAACAGAAGGAAGAAGACAAGGAGGACAAGAAGGAAGAATGAATGTATGTACAATATATACGAGTATGTGTACTAGGCATGTATGTATATATGTATACCAGGTATATATGTACCAGGTATATATGTACCAGGTATATATGTACCAGGTATATATGTATTGTATATAACTCACCCTAATCAATCTTTTATCTCCTTCTATACGATAATTACCTCAATGTGTCCTCTCAAGATGTTGTGGTTGAGGTGTAATTAAGGGATAATATAACACACAGCTGTAATACCTCGCCTGTTATCGTTGTTATTATGTTATCTTAGGCTATATAATCTCTACGTGTAATTATGTAATGTATTCTATTGTATTTTCATGTATTTTTGATAATTATGTAATGTATTCCATTGTATTATATAAGTTCTTCTCTATATTTTATGTATTGGGGTCCCTGGCTGTCTATCTGGGGTCCCCTGGCTATCTATCTGGGGTCCTGGCTGTCTATCTGGGGTCCTGACTGTCTATCTGGGGTCCCTGGCTGTCTATCTGGGGTCCCTGGCTGTCTATCTGGGGTCCTAACTGTCTATCTGTGGTCCCTGGCTGTCTATCTGGGGTCCCTGGCTGTCTATCTGGGGTCCCTGGCTGTCTATCTGGGGTCCCTGGCTGTCTATCTGTGGTCCCTGGCTGTCTATCTGGGGTCCCTGGCTGTCTATCTGGGGTCCCTGGCTGTCTATCTGGGGTCCTGACTGTCTATCTGGGGTCCCTGGCTGTCTATCTGGGGTCCTGACTGTCTATCTGGGGTCCTGTCTGTTTATCTATGTGCTCTCACATCAACACACACACACACACACACATCAACACACACACACACATCAACACACACACACACACATCAACACACACACACACACACATCAACACACACACACACATCAACACACACACACACACACACACACACATCAACACACACACATCAACACACACACACACATCAACACACACACACACATCAACACACACACACACATCAACACACACACACACACACACACACACACACACACACACACATCAACACACACACACACACATCAACACACACACACACATCAACACACACACACACATCAACACACACATCAACACACACACACACACATCAACACACACACACACATCAACACACACACACACATCAACACACACATCAACACACACACACACACACACACACACACACACACACACACTCTCTCGTTCTCAAAAACTCACAAGAAATAATTATTAAGCTAATAATATTTTCTTTCTTTTTTTCGTTTTTTCCTCACAAGTAATAATATCATACAAGTCCAACAACAGAGCTTTCATGAGAGTAATCTAATAATTTTGTCGACTTTGTAAATAACTCAGAGGTAAATAATCTCCTTAATGAGGGTAGTTAGTCGTAATTAGCTCGTCTTAGTTCCGTGTTCTGTTGTTGGGAGGATGTGATGGTTGTCTGGGGATTTTTTTTTGTGGTTGGGGGAAATTTTTGGGGGAGGCGGGGAAATTTTTTTGCATGTGTGTGTGTGTGTGTGTGTGTGTGTGTGTGTGTTAAAATGGGTGCTGTCTGTGAACTTAGCTGTAAATCTGGTTGTAAATCTGGGCTATGAACGAGTCTAAATGTACTACCAAATCTGCCTTAAATCTGTACTCATCACCAACGTAACTTCAATCACAATTTCACTTTGATGGACGTGGTTTAAACTGGGTCTCGTCAGGGGAGGAGCAACACACACACACACACACGGAGGAATGGAAATCAAATGAGAGACTTTATTGAAATGAGTTCGTGTTTACATTCCCACCAGCCGCCGCCGCCACCACCCAGGGAATAGTGATTTATATGAACTAAAACGAACTTAATTGTTGACGTGAAGTAGTAAAGACAAATAGATGATGATGTCAGGTGTTTAATCATACGTTATGGCAAATACTCATACCTGCTTGACGTCATAAATTGGTAGGTGAATATGTGTTTTAAATTCGATAAAAAAAAAAATGTTTGCTGCTCGTATCCCCACTGTTCTGACGTCACATGTAAACAAACACACCTGTTACATGGCCCACTGATGTCGTAACTCTCTCTAAATTTTAACAAGAACAATACATCCTATGAAAAAAAAAATATATATATTAAAAATTACTATCCAAGATTGATGAAGAATTATTTATTAGTTAAATTAAGGCGAAAATTTTAATAACCATCCCTCACGAAGGAAGATTTTGATCAGTTAGGTGATGAATGTCGGCCTCAGTCGGAAAATATACCACCTGTTGGCAGAATCTGATAGAAATTACATGGATATTAATTTTACTCACAGCTGTTATATACCAGATGTGACAGTGAATTGGGGGTAAATAGAATGTTAATGAAATGTGACCTTATGTTACCTTGTTTTAGGGATGTTTTTTGTTTTTATTTGTTGTTTTTGATGTTGTTTTTGTTG